>JAEANM010022495.1:0-11593 GCA_017656035.1 Myanophis thanlyinensis
GGCAACGTACCACAATCCCAGGCAATGTAACAAGAAGAATACTCAGGACTATAAGATCCCAGACAACGTACCACAAGTATATCAGGACTATAAGATCCATGATTGCATCTAATTTCCCTTCTCAACTACTCCTAACCCTCCTTCCAAGATCCATGATTGCATGATTCCCACCTTCCCAGCTACCCCTAGCCCTCCCTTCCTACCTTAACTTACCTGCGGTTGTGTAAGCATTTCATTGCATATCGTACCCATGTATGATTGTGTATGTGACTAATAAAATTTGAAATTGAATTGAAACCAACCACAATAATAAGAATTGCAAACAGATAGGCACCTGCCACACCACACACCAGACTTAACAATTGTCAATAAAAAAGACAAGAAAGACTGGATAGCGGATGTGACAGAACCTGGAAACAGCAGAATAGAAAAGAAAGAAGCAAAAGAAAAGAAAGGTAGTACCAATAGTAATAGGTACTTTGAGTGGAATCCCAAAACAAATGTGGCACAACTTAAACACCATTGGCATTGATAAATTCATCTTCGAGCAATTGCAAAAGGCAGCTTTACTTGAAACAACTTAATTCTGTGATAATACCTTTAACACCTTCAAATAAGAACATCTGTCTATCTGAGGTCTTTGGAAAGAACTCGATAGGTGGATAAAAATACTGAATGCCGTCTTAATATCTGTCTATGTGTGAAACGACAACAAGATTGTTTCCTGTCTGACTTCCAAAGACTCCATACAGCTTACAACAGTCAAACAAAGCAATTACAACAGAATCAGTGATGTAGGAGAAGGGATGGCAGAACTTGTGGATGGGGTGGCCACAAAAAGAATAAGTCCAAGACCCTTGAGTGCTGTTGACTTTTATCTAACTCTAAGTAGGTGTTGACTATAGTTGAAAAGATTCCTCTGCATAGGCTTTAAGTAGTAAATCAATATAACTGAACCTTCATGTATGCACTTGGCCATACATGTATGCATCTGATAATAAAAGCTAAAAGATTAAAAACTGTAAGCATAATTGAACGAAGTGAAGGATCTCCCTCTACCTCTCAAAGGACTGGGTGAAAGCCAGGACTTTGTAATTCTTCTGAATAAAAGTCAAGTGTATCTTGGGGGTACCCTTATTCCAAGGTGCTGTTGGCCATCCAATGTTAATGATTCTGGAATCTGGGTTGCCCAAATACCCACAGATAGTCTAGATAGCATCGAGTCAGAGATAGTTCATACCACATTGTTCTAACTTATTGGTTGTTAAGGATCTGTGTATTGTAGCTTCAAATATTTACTTTCCTTTTTGCTACTGTAAGGTAGATTGAATGGATTAAATTACTTTTTATAATGAATACAACAATATCACTTTATTTAAATATGTGTCACCACAGCCCTAGTCAGGTGTTATGAAACCCATGCTTTCACATGAGATTTCTGGATAACTTTTTCCCCAATCAGTGTTATTTTGATGAAACTGATTTTCCCAAAGGCATCTCTGTATTCAATATGAATGTCTGTAGAAAGAAACTACAGTCATTGTATATGAGCCACGACCCTGATAATGTAATATCTTACTTCCAAGGCAGCCACCACACTTAGAACAATAAGTACATACACTTTTTTTCCTCCAGAGAGAAATTCTGGAAGAAGCCACAGAATTGGGATGATGTCACTGGAGGAATATATTTTCTAAAATGCTATTATTGTTCTGGTTTAGTAAAACGTGAATAGAGCTTTTGTCTGGCTCCATGTACACATATTGTATGCAGCAGCAAATTGTACATTAGGATCTTTTTATAAGATAGACTCTACAGCACAGTTTGCTCAAAACTGATATCCTGTGTAGTCAGCCCCAAGATCTAGAATCCCAAAGCAAGTGGCTTCAGCTTATTCTGTCTCCTGTAGTCTCCTTTCTAAAAGAGAGTAAGGGTGTTTTGTTTTGTATTTATATTCAACCTTAGCATCTGAATTGGACAGGGAAATTGTACCCTTTTGTACTAATAAGCTTAATTTATAAATGCTTAAGTGAATAGTTCCCAACTGGACTGGCAAGTTTATTTTCTATAATCATGAATTTTCAAATGAAAGATAGTGATTGAAATTAGTGGAGAATAAAACAGACAAACAAATTTCGACTTGGGGAAGGTACCAGATTAATAGCAGGAGTAGAGTGGGACAAAACATATAAATCACAAAACAGTATCCTTCAAAAATCAATAGCATGAGCACTGAGATATGAAGATTTGGTTCCTACTTCTTCTGTGTTTTCTGTTCAAGGACATGTGTATCTTACATTTATTGTTTGCTAATTCTTCTCTGAGCTTTCAGTACATTTTCAGATTAGTATCACATGTACTCCTGAAGTGTTATCTTCTCTTTCAGTGGGACTAAGTGACTACAACTAAGCACTTTATTAATTTTGTTTCTTTTAATCATCTTAATTTGAAAACTAAACAAACTAAAACTTCAGTGAGTTTTGGTCCATACATAATAACCTACTATCTTTCCAAATATTTCTCACTTGTTTTGCATTGTTTTAACTGAAGCCAGCTTTATGATTTACAATATTTTACAACAATGGCTTTCATGACTGCTTTTATGACCAATGATTCGATTTGTACATTTGCATAGAGAACCAAGAATGATATACAAAATCTTAAAAACAACAATAATTTGCAATATCAAAATACAAGGACATTTAAAAATTAAAATATTTCAAGAAGTTATCTTGCCAAACAGATGATATGCAAGTTGGTCAGCTTAATGAACCCTTGGCAAACAGATGGTCAGTGAAGGAAACAACAATTAGTGTCAGTGTGAATTGCAAATCTTAAAATCACAGAGATTCGCATTTCTCTTTGCGAAAAGCAGAGTGTGGTTCTAATGCTGAATTAATATTAGATAATGGAAAAAATATACTGGTAGGTTAATTTTGAAATGCCTATGACTTATCCTTTGTTGGCTTTAAGAAAGGGCCCTGATGTTACAGAATGTACAAGTTTTCATATCCTAAAAAACAGATTTTTTAAAATATTAGACTTAGACATTTTACCAAATAGACTTTTAAAATTCTTACTGTGCCAGAAAGAAAGAAGCAAAGTCACCTTGCAGTGATTTTTTTCTGTCTCACAAATAGTTGTGTTGATGCATCTTAAACAGTTTGCTTATTTCAGAGTTGTGAAGATTACTCCTTTTCTGAGAAAGACGTAAACAGCTTTTATTAATCAGTGAGTACAATGCTGAAGATCCAAACTGACTTTTAAAAAGTATTCATTAAGGATCATAAAAATACATTACAGAAACTTTGAATTATTTTGAGGACTTTTATTTTCTGATCATTCATGAAATCAGGGTCTTCAGCCAAAATGCAGGACAAGTGTTTGGGCAGCAAAGGCTATTAAAATAGTTGTTTGCTTTATTTATTGCTGGTTCTCTTTTCGGGACATTAACCTTGGGGTTGGTGTAGTTGATTACTTTGTGCCTGAGTAAGGACATATTTCTTTTTACTAATTGGATATTGGTTGCACCAGCCAATGTTCCTTTTGTACATCAAGGAAGCAGAATAGGTGCAAGGCAAAGCTATTTTCAAATATATAGTTTCAGTAACAAGAAATTATGGGATCAAGAGAACTAACCATGCTTGGCAAGCATTCAGGGGAATCTTTATAATGAAGGGGAGTTGCAAGATTTTTGGTAAATTAAAGAAATGCAAGTAATATGTTCTAAAATATAATCAGAAAATGCCTGAAAGTTATGAAACATGAGACAATGCTAAATTGGCATAGCATATTTCATCCAAGAGAAGTTGAAGAGACATATGCTGGATGTTAAATAGGGGCTGGGCTTGTCTGCAACATTTCAATCAAGATGAAAGCCTAAAGCAGGACTGTCAAACTCATGGCCCATAGCCCGTGGGCCAGATTTGTCATGCGCTGGCTATGCATGACAATCTCTATAGTTAGGTTTTGCCCACTCTAGTTCTTACTGTAGGTAGTTTTAGAAAACTGTAGTCTTAATGTACCAAAGTCCTTCATTCTTCAGATAAATTCAAAGGCATAGTTCGTGGCACATAGTTCAACAATATGAGGGATGCTGAGAACCAGTGTGGTGTAATGTTCATGATTCTGTGCTGGTCCTTTTTTGATTCATGGATCTGAATCATGGAAGCTCACTAAGTGACTTTAGGTAGATATTATCGCAACCTATTCTCCTTCTCAGAGTTATTTTGAGAATAAAATATAAGGACCAAGTACTATATATATTTGAGTTCCTGAAGAAAAAAATGGAATATAAGTCAGACTAATGATGACAATGATCTAAATGCAATCCTAAAAGATTTTTTTTTCAAATCAAATTGAATACCAGCAAAAGCCAATTAAAACTCAAAAAGTATTGTTCTAGTTTGAAAGACTGGGATAGTCATTTGCTTTAGTTAATATTTTGGTAGGGAACCATCAAGAAATGTAAGGATAGTTTGGGAAGTTGAAAAACTATCTATAACTAGGCATTGGCAAAGCACTTCCATGATGTCACCATAAATATGCTGCATGAATCGGGACATGGTCATGACTGCAAGACAACTTTATCTTAGATACAAGATACTTAGGTGCTCATGATCACACTTGTTAACAAATATTCTTCTAATCAAGAAAGATGTAGCTCCCAATTGACACAGTTTGGGGGCATGCTGTTCATGTAAACTGCTTGAGTATTCTGTAACACAGTCTTACAAAAAAATCCTATAAGTTCCTCCAATAAGTTGCTTCATATAATAGTCATGTATAGCTGCTGTACCTTTTCTAGCAATAAAATCTATTTCTCTTACAACTGCAACACCAGTAGAAAGGTCTAAGGCACTTAAGGAGCTCTTATAAACTAACATCTTTTACTTTGATGTTTAAAGAGAAACCCTTTTAAACGTGGCATCAGGAAGTAAGGATTATATGCTGAACATGGAATAGAACAGCTGTGGCAATAGAAACAAGAACATTTTACAAGGTTGAGCATAGAGCAGCAGGACATAAAAACAATTTATTTTAGCAGTGTTGAAATGATTGACCTTCTCAGGTGGATGCTTTTTAGGAGTCTCTTTGTAGTTTCAGGTTCTTTACAGCTCACACTCCTTAGCTATTGCCTTTTGGTGGCATTCACTACTCTAAATAGAGCTGGAGAAGTTAGCTTACATGGTTCTTTCTTGAAGGATCCTTACTGGAGAAGGACCATAGTTCCCATTGAACTAGATAGTGATGGTCTCTTGATATTTTTATGCTTTGAGTAGTGTTTGGTTTATACTTTGAGTGATTAGAGGCCTTTTCATGCTAGAAAATCTCCTAAAACCATTGTTTACTGATGCACTCATGAAGAAAAAGTCAAGTACAAACCCCACAGAATACTGTTTCCAGCTCACTGGAGCAATATCATTTAACTGGATGTAAGATGACAAGCTAGGTTCCTATGCTTGAGCTAAAGATATTTAGAGAAAAGCAGCTCTACACAAAGCCCTTTTAAAACCTGCTTGTACATAATGATACACAGGGGAACTCCTACAATCTGAACATTGGGTGTACAATCTTTCAAGTTTTCTCTAGTCATTTATGTTTCAAAACCTAACATTATATCACTGCCATTGGTATATTTTGATTTCTCCCAGTGGGAAATGATAACCAGGATGCTCAGGGTATCTCAGATCAGACACGATACATTAACTGATCCAAATGTTTTAGAGACTGATTGCAGCTCCCTGAAGAGGCAAAGGCTCGAGGGTTTTCTGTGATGCTTCATTTCAAAACCTCCTACAGAAGAACAGAGATGATCATTTCCATTGTTTTGCATACAGCAGTTTTGAAAATCTGCTTTAAGAAAAACAAAAATAAAAACCCATTGCTAAGGAAGATGCTAGCTGATGGGCAGATGACAGTGTGCTATTTGTTGGGGGAGGACAGGAGAGTGGAATATTTGGTGCTATTTATTTTAATTCCATCTTTTTTCCTGGGAGCTCCAACGAGCCTTTATTTTCTTCCCCGAACAACTACTGTGTCAGATAAGGTAAGGTAAGGTGTGTGTGTTGAAGGAAGTTACTGACCCGAAGTTATTCAATGGGCTGCATGATTGAATGGTTTTTGTACCTGGATTTCCCAGTCCAAATCTATCATCTTAATAACCATATTATACTAATTCTTCTGAAGAAAGTTGAATTTAAATAATTCCAAAGCACTTATTTTATTCAAAAGATGCTGAACCTTGCTGTCACTGGATAGGTTTGAAAGCTAAGCAGAAATGAGACCATTTAATACTTGCATGGTATATCACCACAATATTTAAGACCTATAGAATAGAATACTTTATTTGGCCAAGTGTGATTAGGCACACAAGAACTTTGTTTCCAGTGCAGAAGCTATCATTGTACATGCAAAGCAACAAAGTAATAATAATCATAGCACCAATAATAGGAGGTAATAAAGAAGATAAGAAGGATAATAATAAGCTACAGCCAAATAACCTGGGTAAATCTACATAGAAATTAAAAAGTACTGTGAGTATTAGGTGTTCAGCAGAGTGATAGCATGAGGGAAGAAACTATGCCTGTTGTTTTGGAATGCAATACTTTATAATGGCATCCTGAAGGAAGGAATTGAAGCAGTTTATGTCCAGTATGTGAGTGGACTGCAGATATTTTATCAACCCTCTTTCTGACCTGCACAAGATTCAGGTCTTCTATGGAAGGCAGGCTGGTGGCAGTTCTTTCTGCGGTCCTAACTATTTGTTGGAGCCTCTATCTGTCCTGATCATTACTGTATCAAACCAAAAAGTTATAGAAATACAAATGATAGACTCAATAATTCCTCTATAAAAGTGGGACAGCTCCTGAGGCAATATGAACTTCCTGAGTTGATGCAGGAAGAACATTCTTTGTTGGGATTTTTAAATTATGACTTGAATGCTAGGTGTCCATTTCAAATCCTGGGAGATTACAGAACCCAAACCCTGAAGGATTCTACTGCAGATACTATGGTGTTGAACATAGTAAGGGGTGGTAAAATAGAATGACTGCTCCTAAAATCCACTTTCATCTCTGCAGTTTTATACATGTTCATCTCCATTTTGTTCTGGCTGTACCACAGTGATAGTTGTTCAACCTCCCATTTATCTCTGTCTTCTATTTATCATTGACTTATCACCATCTTGAATGAGACCAATCCACCTACAAGTATGGACAGGCACAGCTAGCTAAATAAATTTAGAGTGAAGAATTTCTGGAATAATGATATTGAATGCCAATCTGAAGTCTATGAAAAGGGGCATGCATAGGTCCCTGAGGATTAAAGATGTTGCAAGATTTAAGGCTTATAAGCTAGCTACTCAATTTAAGGCCTATAGGCTAACTCAGTGGTGGCAAACCTATGGAACATGTGCTGGAAACAGCATGCTAAACCATCCCACAAGCTTTCTGGAATGCTAAACTGTCCTTTGAACCTTGCGCCACCCCTCTGGCTCTGCAGCCCGTTCTCATGCTCCTCGTGCATAGCCCCTGCAGCCCGCTCTTGTGCTCCATCACACGCTAGCCAGTTGGCTTTTCCCATGTGGAAGCACTGAAACCAGGAAGTGTAGCATCCCAGCATGTCATGCATACATGCATGATGAACAGCTGGCTGGAGTGCATGCACATATTAGAAACTGGACATTCGGTCCTCAGAGGATGCATGCACGCTGGGACACTGCACTTCCTGGTTTTGGCACTCCCATGTGGCAACAGCCAGCTGGCTAGCATGTGATGGAGTGCAAGAACAGGCTGCGGGGGCTGCATGCACTGGAGTGTGAGAATGGAGTGCAGAGCCAGTAGGGCTGCATAGGGCATGTGGGATGGTTTGCCATGCCAGAAAGCTCGTGGGGTGGTTTTGCATGCTGTTTACAACATGTGTTCCATAGGTTCGCCACCACTGCTCTAGCTTCTTGGAGAAGAAAACTTTTAGCAAATAGATTCCTTCCTTCCTTCCTTCCTTCTCATGAAAAAGAAACTGAAACAACTTATACCTAAATTCTCTGATGGCTATATGAAAGGAAGGATATTTCCTTTCATATTTCTGTTGGTATATTTGTGTTGTTTCTAGAATAACATAATTATATACACATGTTGATTTGGATAGTCTCTATAAGTTCATTCTATTAAAATTAACTATAGAAAGTAGGGTCTAATGTAATTTTGATAGTTTATTTTTGATCTACATATATATCAACAAAGTGACTACTTAGAGGATTTAAGATTTCCCTTGATAAAATCATGAACCAATTCTGAGATGCCTTAAATAAAATCCTTTTGAGTCTTTTGGGCATATATTGAAGCTATAAGAAAATGGGTCATTTCTCCATTGTGGAAGAGCAGAGAATCCAATGATTGGGTAATTCCCTGTTCTGATCACATGACTGAGTTGAGCAAGTATAAAAGCTTGCCTCACTGTTTGTCAGTCCAGTGTTTTCAACTCAGTTCTCTGATCAAAATTGAGTCAGAATTGACAGGAAACTTCCCTCTGATCCACCAGCACTTTTTCCAGACACCTCCAGATGCCATTAAATAGTAATTTCTGAGGTGCAAAAATGTGTGAAGGTGGTGTGGAGTGGAATTTCACCCCACACAGGTTATAATTATCTGTTGCTGAGCAGATTCAGAAATCAGTTAAACATCCTGACGCTGAATGACTCACACCTTGGGCTAATTGTATCTTCTTCAAATGGCTTATCTGACTATTCTTGAGTCAGAGCTCTTCCCTGTGGCCAGTGAAGTAAATACACCAGCATCTGATTATCTTAAATAGACATTTCAATTTCTCTTGTTTCTGCTGTCAGAGCTCCTCCTTGTGACCACAGGAGAAATTACACCACCTAAAGCAGATGAGTTGGCAACCTCCAGGCACTAAAAGGCCATAGAGAAGGAATTTAGGAAGGCTGTTCAAAAGAAATCAGCTTCTCCAGGAAATCAACCCAGCACTTCCCTTCAATCTCCCTGGCCTGCCCATCCTTCTCTATCTCCACATCCATGGGAATCCTCTCCTGTTCCTTCTACATCTCAACTTTCTTCTGTTCCACTCACTGTTGCACCCACAGGCTCTCAAGGGAGGTCTTGCTAGACATAGTATCAGATTTGAAATCTTCATTTGTTTCCGCAATCGCCCAGGGGTTTGCGGGACTCCAGCATGCTCGTGCACAGGACTACCATGCACACTCCCTTCCCTTATAACCAGAGCTCTCCAGATCACTCTGACCTTTGGCAGACTCAATCCCAACATTCCTCTGTGCATAGTTGAGATCTTGACTCTGAAGAGGGAGAACTCAGAGAGTATGAGCATCCTGAAGACGAGGATCCTCCTTCAGAAATTTCTACCTTTCTACCTTTATGGGCCTTTTCCCACCTGGCTTGTTTCAATTTATTATATAAAGCCAAAACAACTACGGATCTGGAGGATCACTCTGCATCCACACAGGACTCTTCAGCTCCTCAGCATTCCAGGAACCCACTCTTCTCCTCCCTGGTCACATGTACCAATGAGGTCCCAACACCCTAAGTAGTTCTGGACAATATTCAACATCGATGGTTTAAGCCTGGGGTTCAACCATCTCCAATAAACAACAATTGAAAATTCTACCTTCTAGGTCACGAGCTATCCAACTAACTACCATTAATCGAAGACCCAATATCTTAACTTATTTCTTCATCTGTGGTCTCTGAGGATCCCACAGTGGCCTTAAAACCAGAAGACAAAATAACAGAAACTCTGATGTCCCACACTCACCAGTCATCAGCTTGGACTTCTGCAACCACCTTCTTCAATCGCACAACATTGATATGCTTTGCCAATTGCAAGATGTCTTCCACCTGAAGACACACATCTGTATCAAGACGTTTCCAAAATCATAACAGTAACACAATTCTCTGCTGATGCAACCCCGGATTCGATTTGCTTTGCTGCCAGATCCATGGGCTCTTCTGTGGCAGCAAGGAGACTCTTATGGCTCAAGCATTGGCAAGCAGATGTCAAAGCCAAATGGCATCTAGCCTTGGCTCTGATTCAAGGTGACAAACTATTTGGCCCTGTCATAGAACCACTCCTTGTTAAAAACAAGGACAAAAGAAAAAAAATTATCTTCACAAACCAAAAGACCTGCATGCAGGTATTTTCCCTTCCAGCGGCCTTCCTCCTTCTGGCCTCCATTTCCTCAACATTCTACCTTCCATCAATGGCCCTTTGCCACCCTGATCGGTCCCAGGACTACAGGGACAGGGACAGACTGCCTCTGCAATCCAAATGCCCCTTTCAAGGCGCTGGAGCCTTGAACCTTTGCGGACATCCACTCTGCCTTTCCTATCTCTGAAGTTTGCCTTTCTGGTTGCCATCACATCTGCATGATGGATCTTGGAGTTGGCCACGCTATTGGTCAGGGAGGATCTATGTATTTTCCAAATTGGGTCATCTTAAGACTAGTTCCAACCTTCCTGCCCAAGGTCAACTCCTATTTTCATAGGTCACAAGAACTTACTCTTCCGGATTTCTATCCAAAACTGGAGCACCCCAGAGAGAGGGAATGGCATACACTGGATATTCACAGAGCCATCTGAATATATGTGAAAACGACTTCTGCTTTTCACAGAACAGAGGCTCTGTTTGTCAATTTTTATCCCACATCCTTGGGTTCCAAGGCCTCATGTTCTGTTATAGGAAGATGGATTAAGGCTTGTATTATGACAGCTTATGGGACATAGGGGTTACCACTCCCAGAATTCATTATAGCCCATTCGACTAGGAGTGCTTCCATTACGGTGGCTTGGGCAATACACTCTTCAATTGATGAGATTTGTAAGGCAGCCACCTGTCATCTCCATACCCATTCATTCGCCACTATAAATTAGACATATTTTCTTCAGCAGATGTGGCTTTTGGCTGCAGAGTCCTGCAACAGGTCCAGCTCGTGCAGGATTCTTAATTGCCATAAAATTGTCACCCACCCTGGGGACAATTAGGTTTGGTAGGTCCCAATCATTGGAGTCTCTGCTCCTCCACAATGGAGAAAGGACATTGGTCTTACCTGATATGGTCCTTCTCATTGCGAGGAGAAGAGAATCCAAGACCCTCCCTTGGCATTACATCTCTACTGAGAAGGGGTTAGTATTGTTTTTTTCAGGTGTTCCAGCCGTTGATCATCTTCCTTCGCCGAAAACAGTGGACTGACAAACAGTGAGACAAGCTTTTATATTTGATCAACTCAGTCATGTGATCAGAACAGAGGGAATTACCCAATCATTAGATTCTCTGCTCCTCACAATGAGAAGGACCTTATCAGGTAAGACCAATGTCCTTTTTATACATTTAATAAAAAAAGAGTGGCCATCAAGATCTGTAAGAACCTCCCAGAGTTTGTAAGGTATTGCATGACAAGTTCTTAGAAAATATTGCCTGTTAGAAATCACTTGTCATCAAAGGTTCATCATAGAAGATAAAGTGATTGCTATAAGGTTTGTTTATTATTTATTATTTATTTATTATTTAAATTTATATACCGCCCCCTCTCCCTAGGGACTCGGGGCGGTTTACAGCACAT
>JAEANM010022496.1:0-11593 GCA_017656035.1 Myanophis thanlyinensis
GCCAAGTGTGATTGGACACACAAGGAATTTGTCTTTGGTGCATATGCTCTCAGTGCACATTAAAGGAAATGGTACATTCGTCAGGAATCATAAGATGCAACACTTAATGATAGTCATGGGGTACAAATAAACAGTCAAATCATACTAGGAGACAATAACCAATATAACTCATAAGGATATAAGCAACAAGTTATAGTCATAGTGGGGTGTGTGGGTGATGGAATGATGAGAACAACAGTGATGGAACTATTTGTTTAGCAGAGTGATGGCATTTGGGAAAAAGCTGTTCTTGTGTCTAGTTGTTCTTTTGTCAGTGCCCTATAGCATCGTTTTAAGGATAGGAGTTGAAACAGTTTATGACCAGGATGTGACTGGTCCTTAAATATTTTCCCAGCCCTCTTTTTGACTCGTGCAGTATACAGGTCCTTGATAAGACAGGTTGATAGTAGTTTTTTTTTCTGCAGTTCTGATTATCCTCTGTAGTCTGTGTCTATCTTGTTGGGTTGCAGAACCAAACCAGACAGTTATAGAGGTGCAGATGACTGACTCAATAATTCCTCTGTGGAACTGCATCAGCAGCTCCTCAGGTAGTTTAAGCTTTCTGAGTTGGCACAGAAAGAACATCTTTGTTGTGCTTTTTTGATGACGTTTTTGATATTAGGTGTCCATTTTAAGTCTTGTGATATGATAGAACCTAGAAATTTGAAGGATTCTACTGTTGATACTGTGTTGTCTAGTATTGTAAGAGGTGGTAGTACAGGAGAGTTTCTCCTAAAATCTATCACTATTTCTATGGTTTTGAGTGTGTTCAGTTCCAGATTGTTCCAGTCGCAGCATGAGGCTAGTTGTTCAATCATGAGGTTAGTTGTTCAACCTCCCATCTGTATGTGGATTCATTGTTGTATCATCTGCAAACTTCAGTACTTTAACAGATGGATCTTTTGAGGAGCAGTCATTGGTACATAGAGAGAAGAGAAATAGAGAGAGCACACAGCCTTGAGGGAACCCTGTGCTAATTGTACAGGTATCTGATGTGATTCTGCTTAGCTTCCCCTGCTGCTTCCTGTCTGTTAGGAAGGGCTATCCATATCTGGAGGGAAGCTGTCCCATAAGGTAGGGACCATGACAAAGAAGGCACATGTTTAAGGCCCTGCCAGGTGACACTGTCCAACAGTAAGGATGTGTGTGTGTGTGTGCGGGCATGCGTGTGTCTTATGAATAATCTGACCCATCTCATGTAGAGTTTTAAAGGTGACAATCATCACCTTGAATTGCAACTGAAAGCCTACTGACTCAGTGCAACTTACACAGCAGTATTGTTACCTAGGCTTATCATGATGTATGCATTACCACTTGTGGATCAGCTTCAGTTTCTGAATGCTCTTACAAGGCAACCTCATATAAAATAAATAACAAAATAGAGAGGTGATGAGTGATCAGTTCCTCCCGATCTATCCTGACTATTACTGCCATCTTCTCTTTGAGCGGGAACTGTGAGTCCAGGCAAATCCCCAGATTGCATGGTAATTCTGAAAGGCAAATATAATCCCAGCTAGAGTTAAAGATTGCAACTCACTGTAAGGGGTGGCCCTAAAATCCACAGTCATTTGGTTTTGTCATCATTGAGATGATGATTCTTAACTCCAGGCAAATGGAGGACCTCTTCCAGCAGTTTCATATAGATGTTAAAAAGCATTGGAGAGAAAGTTGAACATAGTGGCACTCCACAAAGCAAAAGCAGGGGCTAGAACTCTTCCCCCCCATCTCAGTCTGCATTGATTGTAAACAGCCTTGGAGGAAAGAGAACTACTGAAGAACTGTGCTTCTCACTTCCAACCCCCCCAGCCAGTCCAGAAGGATACTATGATTGATAATATTCAAATCAAGTGAGAGTTCAAATAAGGGCAGAATACTGTATATATACTTCTCCAATCCTAGCTAGCCAGAGGTATAGATATAATCGATGTTATCTTGATACTATATCCTAGTCTGATATTGGCTAAAATGGACTGAGATAATCTGCTTTCTCCAGGAATTTTGTAGGCCTATCACTACAAAAAATGGCTGAAATCTGGATGAAAATTGTCCACTATGACTTATCCAACGAAGAACTCTTGAGGAAAGGGCAAAGTATCACCTCATTCAGGACATACAGAACCACTTCCTTCCACATAGAAGCATTTGCCACTGCCTGCATCCAGCTTAATATCAACCCCCACCCAAGAGGCTTAGACAACCCACAGGTGACAGAAGTCAAAACTCAGGACCCTACTTCCTTGTAATAATTGGATTCAACTCAGTCCAGAAAATTGCACAAGACCTAACTCCAGTCATCATTACAGATCCAGCTCAGCTAGAATCTAACTCTGAGCAGGTCATACAGAGATCGTTACTTGCCTCTTCTAAGGAACAGCTAAGGCCTCAGTTGAATTGTCCATTAACACTTCAGAAATTGTCCCAGTGGATCTTACAGGCATCTTGGATGGATCAATTGAAAACTCCTTCCCTGCAGGGGGTGGGGTGGGGATGACAGCCTCTTATTGAAAAAATAATTTAAAAAAGTTAAGGATACTAAGTCACGGTTCATTATATTAAAATTCCTTTTTGTTTATTTGGAAAAAGAGTAAATAGTAACATCAGACTAAAGAAATGCTGAGAAATGCCATGAAAGAAACAACCATAAAGAAAAACTGAATGGACATTTTGGCATAAAATGTTTCTTTCAGGGATGTTGATAGTATTGATGCCACTCATATAAATGTAATAAAGATGAAGATGCCAATGATACCAGTATTGACAAAGCTAATAATGAGAGGAAAAACCTGTGGTAACTGGAAAGTTCACTTCCTTTTCCACAGTTCTGCTATTATTGATGGTTGACTAATGGTTGAGGTTAAGGATATTTTATTTTTAGAAAAAAATGAATATTCACCTACACTTTCTTTATAAGACTTCATACAATTATTGATGCAACATCAGAATCTGATTCAATGTTCCATAAAAGGATCTGTCTCAATCATCTCATCAGACTAATTTTAAGGGGCTGCCACAAAGAAACTATTTCCTAAAGCACCAGAAGGCAGGAAAAGAAGCAAGGGATGGAAATCCACAAGAGCCCAGTGGAGAGAGTGGACTGCTTCAAATATCTAGGCATCCACATCTCACAGAACCTAACATGGTCCTGACACATTGACATCATGGTGAGAAAAGCCCGGCAACATCTATACCATCTTAGACAACTAAGAGACTTCAGACTGCCCCCCAGTGTGCTCAGGAACTTCTACTCCTGCATAGTAGAAAGCATCCTGATGGGCAACATCACTATGTGGTTTGGAAACAGCAGTGAACATTTGAAGTTATGTTGCTGCTAAATAAAGGGTGTTATAATCCCTGCATGAAATTATGGCTGTTGCAGTACCCACATGATCAAAATTTGGATGCTTATGACTGACCACAGGAATGTTGCAACTTTACATCTACCAATCTTCCCCCCCATCTATGTCCTTAAATGTCAGGGAAGCTCCAACAGCTCAGCATGAATCAGCTCCCCCACCCACCCACCTACCTCACAAAGGACCAAAAGCCTAGGAAGTATCCACAGCAGCTGCCCTCATGGGAAGTTTCAAATACCCCAGAGACTCCAAAGACATGCTGCAGTGTGAAGTCTTATAAAGGAAAAGCAGGCAGCTGAATATTCACTCTTAAAAAAACCCACCTCCTGATCTGCAACTACCCAGCAGTGAGTCTATGGCAATGGCGCTTAGACTTATATACCACTTCACAGTGCTTTACAGACCTTTTAAGAGCTGGACAGAGTCAGCATATTGCCCTCAACAATCTGGGTCATCGTTTTCCCAGAAGGATAGAAGGCTGAGTCAACATGAGCCAATCAGGATTGAACTCTTGGCAGTGGGCAGAGTTAGTCTGCAATATAGCATTCTAACCGCTGTTGAAAAATATCCATCAATATGTCCAATGTTAGAATATTTTGCTTCATTCTGCAATTGTAAAACAAATGTATGTTTCTTCTCCTTTAATTGTACCCTTTAGTTCCCTGCAGTATCCTTAAAAAAATCTTATTTTACTTCAAAAGAAAAGATTTTCCCTACAGGAACTGTTTTCTATAATTAATTCCAAAACCTCATTTCAAATTTATCCAGACTCTTAGTTTATTTGTAACTTTCTAAAATCAAGGCTTTAATCGTCTTTTTGCTTTGTTTATTTCCATCTTGAAAGTTCTTGAACTTGTGGTTACAACTTTTTTTATTTTGCTAAGGATTGAAGGATTGATGCTTTTAAACTTGTCAATCTAGAAGTTTCTAATAGCTGTAAAGCAACTACCAAGCAATTTCTGAAAATGATTTGAAAAGAAACTATGTAAACTTAGTGTTAGATAATTTTTATTATGGTCACAAACCAACATCAAACTTAGTGTGCTTTCAAAGGCATTGACCAAAGTTTGAGCAAAATGGCTATTCTCTCATTTCTCAGAACTTTAAACCTACTGCAGACCACCACTTTAAGAGTCCTCATGAGGAACAGCTGCCTGGAGCACTTGTAGGCAATCTTATGTCCCTTCAAGCACATGTGTCTGGAGAAATTTTGAAGAGCTGGTTTACTCACTGGTTCTTCATTTTACTGTGGTCATCAGATCCACTTGATGTGAAGCCACAATTTCTTCCTTCAGAAGTGGCTTTTCTTTTCTTTTTCCAGAAAAACTGAAAATGAATCTTTTTTTTTTTTTATTAAAATGCTCTAATCCTACCATAGCCATGAACTGAATCATTGCATTAACTGTCAGGTATGGAAAACTTAATTGATTTATTGATAAAAAGTATATACAGGAAACTTCTCAACTAACAGCATCAGGTTAGAGTGGGATACATGTCAACGGCATGGGCCTTGGTGGTGCAGTGGTTAGAATGCAGTACTACAGACTACTTCTGCGGACTGCTGACTGCCAGCTATTTGACAGTTTGAGTCTTACCAGCTCAAGGTTGATTCTGCCTTCCATCCTTCCAAGCTCAGTAAAATGAGGACCCAGATTGTTGGCAACAATATGCTGTAAATCACTTAGCGAGGGCTGTAAAACACTGTTAAGTGGTATATAAGTCTAAGTACTATTGATATTGGTATTTGAGCATGGGGATGAGGGTGGATTGTTCTTTTGTGGATACCTAAGGATTCTAAATTGATGCCTTATTTAACTCCTCCCCATGGCTCTGCCAGTCTCTCTCCTACATTAGCATACCTTGGTAAATTTTTTAAATGTTTTGTTTATCCTTAAATATACATATGATAAATCTACATATGGTGAGGAATTATTGCACTTCACACATCACATTGCACTTTACAGACTCATTTTTGTTTCAGAATGCAACTTGGTTGTCATCCATAACACCAGCTATAGAATTCAATAGAGTGCAATTACTGCCTCTAGAGTTCAAACTCGCAGTTGACTCTTAGCAGTCAAAGTTAAACACCTATTACACTATGCTGGCTATTCACTGATGAACTGCAGGATATTGGTGGTAATTCTGACTGCTTTTCTTTGGGTATTTTCTCAGAAGATTTCAAGAGTACTTTGTTAAGACTATTTATCTAATTCTAGGTAAAAATAATTAGATATAAAATATAGTGTCCTGCTTATTATTGCGACATAAAGTTATATAATGGTGCCACAAGCTAACCAGAAAGCATAGAGATTGTTTCGGATCAATAACATTAGATGATTTAACAATGAAGCTGCCCATATCCCAGAGATTTAGGAAAGAAATTAAAATCCAATGAAGAACATGTTTTCAAAGTAATGTTTATTTACCTAAACAGATTTTATTCCACATTTAATAAATATTTCTAATTAGGAAAATATTCTAATTCTAATTTCTAGTTAAACAGTTCAGTTTAATTAAGATCCATATAAGTTTTGAACTTGTTTTTCCATCCTATTACTGTTCCTTTTGCAAATTAACAATAGGGAAATCCATAGTATGAAACTTTTCCTAATATATGGAGTTTTGACTACAACCACTCCTAACATGTTTCTTTTATATTATTCTCTTTTCCGGGTGTTTCTTTCTCTGATATCTACTACTTTTACATGCAAATGGATTCTATCTGACTAACAATTGAGTAGAGAGCACAAATAATAATAGAATTCGTTGATTGTTCTCCATTGCACTGCAAGTTCCCATAATTTCACTTCTGTATAACATTTCTTTTCTTACTTAGGTATAAATATTGGAAGATATGAAGACCTACTGTTGACATTGGTGTCACAAATTCTGTTCACAAAGCACTTATTTAAACCTTCTCCCTAAATTTAGATATGCAGAGAGTCTAATCTTATCTTTAGGAAACAGGGAATTTGTTTTAAAACTTAACATTTAATCTCTCCCATATATTTTCTGCAGTGAAGGTTTGGCATGATTCAAAAGCATGACTTGATTTCTCATTGTGGCATAGGAGCTTTGCTGCCTTTAATCAGTGAATATATTGGGTATTAGGAATGTCAGTATGATTGCATAAAAAGCTTGGCCTCACCCGCTAATAATCGTCACATCACTGGGTCAGTAATGTGCCACGCTGGGCAAGAACATTGGAAAAAGTGTCTTCTGAACAGGATTGGGAAGAATGATTTTGTAAAATCTGTAGTTTTCCTGCCTTTGATCTCTATGATTCCAGGGGCATCAGGATGGTTGGCATAGCTGGGTGGCAAATTTGACTTATCCCTTTCTTCATCACTGGCATGACTCAGGTCTTCTACTATAGTCATAGGTTTCAGATTGTAATTAATTGGTTTCTGCCTAGCCAGTACAATCAGACAGTATCATCATTCAAGACCGAAGAAGTATGCTTTCTTTGCAATAACATATGTTCTCTGAAATGAGATTAACCACATCCCCCTATGAGATCTACATCCGAGATCCCACACTGATGGCATTTTAGAAGTCCTTGAACATCTGGCTATTCAAACAATCAAACAATCACAATAGAGCTGGATGGAATCTTGGAGATCTTCTAGTCCAACCCCCCATTTGAGCAGAAGACCCTATACCAGACATGGGCAAACTACGGCTCGTGGGCCACATCCAGCCCATTGGGCTTTTTAATCCGGCCCGCCAAACTAGTTACTAGCAGGAACCCTGCAGTTTCGAGGAAGACCTGGTTCAGGGAACGGAGATTCCAGAAAAGCCAATTTTTGCTGGGTCGACAACCGTCACAAACTAGAAGGCACGGAGGAGGTGGGGCTTGCTGCTCCCCCTTCTTCCTTCCTTCCTTGGCCATCCCTCTGCTGCTCTGATTGGCTGCTTCCTGTCCAATCAAGTCCCTGAAGAAAACTTTTTCTTTTTTCTCTCCATGGTAGAAAAAACATTTAATTTATATTAGTTCACACAAACACACTATTCTCCTATTCTGGCCCAGCCTCTCTGTCAAATTTTAGAAACCATTGTGGCCCGTGAGTCAAAAAGTTTTCCCACCCCTGCCCTATACCATTTCTGACAAGTGATTGTTCAGTGTCTTCTTAAAAACCTCCAGTGATAAAGCACCACAACTTCTGATGGCAAGCTGTTCCACTGGTTAATTGTCCTCCTTGTTAGGAAATTTATCCTTTATTCCAGGTTGCTTCTCTCCTTGATTAGTTTCTATCCGTTGTTTCTTGTCTTACCACCTGGTGCTTTGGAAAATAAATTGACTCCGTCCTCTTTGTGGCAGCCTCTCAAATATTGGATTACTACTATCATGTCACCCATCCATACTTTTTCTTTTCTCTAAACTAGCTATACCCAATTTCTGCAACTGTTTTTATGGTTGTTGTTTTTTCCAGACCTTTAATCTTAGTTGTTCTTTGGATTTTTTCCAAGATCTCAACATCTTTTTTGTAATGTGATGACCAAAACTAGATGTAGTATTCCAGGTTGGAATACTGAATATTCTCTCAAGTCTGGGTAGACTGGATAGACATTTCTACCATTTCAAATTGGTTCATTGTCTGGATTGCCATTTTGTAATCATTTTGGAGATTAAGGTTTCTTGTATTGTATTTACTTGGTGTTTGTTTTTTTTTACTTTGTAAACCACCCACAGTTAGTTGGAACTGATCTAATTTAAAACCAGATCAAACAAATAAAAAATTAAATATAATGACATAGAAATAAAGCTGGCATTATACAAGCAACGCATGTAGCCTTGCCTTTCATCCTATTTTGAGACTTTAAAAAGTTTGGCAGGGCCAACACGGAAGTGTAATATTCTATTAGGCCAAGCAAGAGCAAAGCTATACTTGTGGTTGGTCACATTAAAGAAGCTGAGAACTGAAGCAATATCAGCCCTGCCACCCAAATAACCCTGAATGGCAGAAAAATTAATGAGCTACTAAACTGATTGGCTAGCTATTCATATTAATATCAAAGAGCCCCTCATATTACTAAACTCTCCCCAGGCACTCTTCATATATGGAACTGAAATTGCTATCAAATCTGCAAAATGCTCTAAAAGGCTTCGAAGCACTTCAAAGCAACTACACTCAGTTCACTGCTTCACAGTACATCTCTGCTTCGATTTGTGAATCTGCTTTGATGGGATAATTCAACTAAAGCTTTGTCAAATCAAATCATCCTTCAGAGCTTTACATAGCCTTATATGCCTTTGAACTACGGTGCTGGAGAAAGAGTCTCTGTTGGGAGTGTCTTGGACAGCAAGAGGAACAAGTCATTCAATACGAGATGAAGTGAAACTAGACAGCTCAGTAGATGCGCCAATAATGAAGCTAAAGCTTACGTATTTTGGGTATGGAAATTTTGGTGATTGGAAAAAAAAAATCTAAAGCAATAGAAAAAGAAGCCAAAAGAAATAAGTCAGCTAGATACTATATCTGACAAACACAAGCATCAGTTTACATGTATTCATAGACACAGTTGTTATAAGGCAATAGTGACATATTACTGTACAACAGGTCAAGTTTGTGTAAATCTGGATTAAAATGTATCCAGCCAGCAATTAATGCTCAGAGGTCACTAATTGTTCAAGTACCTTGCTAAAATATTAGTACTTTGATAATAAAGAATCTAATACAATTAGATCTCAATAAAGATATTACAACAATCTATGCATCCAATTAACTACATAAGCATACCCTTACATGCTTAAATCAGAGTGAAGCACTCACATAGTTGCTTTCACAATATTAAGGATCATGTTGTCATTTTCAACTTTAATTAAATTAAAAGTATGCATTGCATAGGAAGATATGACAAAGGGCAAGAGCCAAAATAAGCAGACAAATATCTGACTCTCTGTTATCCCCATCCCATCTTTCTCTTCCCAACCAACTGTAGCTTGGCATTGCACTTATGCTGTTTTCTTTGTAATGCACTTTTCTAGCATCATGGTTTAAACCAGGACATTTCAGGATGCCATACTATCTGAAATTATTATGGAAAATACTATATAGTTTATTTTGTCTAAATTTTATCCTGAAACAAAGAATGTTTGAAAATATCTGTTCCAAAATCTCACTATTCAGAATATTCAGAAATACTTTATTCACTGCTAAGATCAACACTTTTATCTACCTATTAATCTTGTTATTAAAAAGAAAAACCAAGGCTAAATTCTTATATAAGAGGCATAACGTATTTTTGAACAATTCTACCATTCCATGGAGACCTTAAACTGATTCCAGACCAAATGGTGTCTTCATGGAAGGTGAATTCTTCTAATACCACACCTCAGGTGCTGAATGTCATAAATGAACTGAAGCATATTATGTGCAAAATACACATTTTAGAGAGTGGTGCACAAAAACTATCAGAGAAAGGCCCATGAAACATTGTATTGTTTCAATGAAAGAAAAATGGATGAACTAGAACAATTATTGACTGCTTGCTAAAGTAACACAAGTCATATTTAGAATGATCCATGGTCACATAAGCTTAAAACCATGTTGAAGAATATTCTAGATACTCAGACCACTAAGTATCTTCTGCACAACAGATGGATTATAGTCACTGAAAATGATTGTTGCGGCTTGGGTGCCCATCCTTAAGATCAAATCACTTAGTTCAGCCTTCCAAATATATCAGGAAAGCTCCTGGATGTTCCCAATCAGTGGCTTGCCAAACAAAACAATTCATTTAAACTGGGGATTCACCAGTATTTATAGTATTTTATAGCAAGATAAATGACAAGGGAAAAATGAAAGGTTTAAAGGGGAAGTTTGGTGAACTGAAAATGGATCTTGAAAATCAGAGCTGATAACCATGACAAAGGCCAAGGGACTGGTGAATAGATCAGTTCTTTGGAAATCTGTCTGGATAAAGAAAAGATTGCTCACATATGTTTCAGGTGACTACTCTTTGCAAGCAGACTGTAGGACAGCAATTTTCTATAGATTTGAACATCAAGACAAGACTGAACTAGTCATCTTGCTTACAACCCCAGAAAATATTTTTTAAGGACACTGAGTTTACAAACCTTACTTTTTAATCATTTTTTGAAAATTCTCATCAACTTCTTAGATATTTTTGGAATAATACATTTGAAAATGATGGGTAACTCTGCCTTTAATCCTGAACAAAATAAAATTTTAATTCAAACCTTAAAAATTTAAGAATCTGAAATAAACAGCAAAATGCTAAATAGAATTTTGATCTTAGAAAGTTATAAACATACTAAGCACCCAAATAAAATTGGAATATACAAATTCTTATAATAACATTTTTGAATTAATTATAAAATACAAACAGCTTTTCCTAAGAAGTAGGTCCTGTTTTGATTTTTGCAAGAAATAACATCTATAAATCATTCTGTCATTTCAAAACTGGATACTAGAGGAATTAAATATTTTAGGTAAAATAGGCATGCCTGCAGTATAGTTATGACAATAAAAATACAGAAGATGACTAGTTAAGAATAGAATCAAATAATAGTAGCCACAATATCAACAATGTCAGTACCAATGTCTGCTTTTATGACCAGACTATGTTAAAAAATATGCTAATGAAGAAATATTAGATGTAGAACAAATTTTAGCTGACAAAACAGAGATAATATCAAAAGTGGATTTACAACTGACAGATAAAGAGAATAATTAAAAAAAAGATATTTCATTGGATCTGAAAAAGAAACTGGATGAAGTTTTAACATTGAAAAGTGAAATTGCAAGCTTGCCAAGGATGCCAAGTTAGCCAAGGATGCCAAGATGGCGCCGCTGAGACAGGCAGCCGTCATGGCCACTCCGACCCTAATCCTAAAGATACCCCTTTAGATACCCCTGGAACCCCTAAAAACCAACCACAAACCATTTTTGACCCGGCTCTGAACCACACATGGAGCACAGGCGGCTGGAGGAACAACAGAAAGGCGGTAAAAAGATCATTGGAAAAATCCCATAGGCCAAAGAGAGACGGAGCAACACGATGGAACTCCTGGGGCCGCCCCATCGCCCCATCGCCCTCCTGGGGCCATCCCATCACCCCGTCGCCAGCGCCTGAAGACTTCTGGTAACTTCTGGAAGCTGCTGACCTTCCGGAAGCAGCATGAGGACTTCCGGGTGCTGCAAAGGACTCCCAGGCAGTTGTAACAACATCGG
>JAEANM010022497.1:0-11593 GCA_017656035.1 Myanophis thanlyinensis
AAGAAGAAGAAGAAGAATAAGAAGAAGAATAATTTATTGAATGGAGTTATGATAGTAAAAAAAAGAAAAGTAATATAGGAAAGTGTGTGACCATGGTAGAAGCAAGGATGGACTCTCTATGGATAGAAATGGAAAGCTATGGTGAATGGTTTCTATGAATTAAATCTATGTTCCTTTTTCTTATTGTATGCACTTAATGTCTTTGGCTTATAATTACTTGCTTTTCACACTCTACAACATAACATTGCTTAACCCTAAAAGTCTGTATCCAGACCCCAAGATGGCTTTAAATGTATGTATCTTGGATTTTTGTAGACCTCCTATATGCTGTAGCTTCCAAAGTCAAGGGTAAAGAATCCTAGGAATTCTAACCATAAAATTTGGATGGGAACCAATTTGTCTACCGCAATGTTTCTCAACCTTGACAACATTAAGATATCTAAATGTCTGGCTGGGAAATTCTGATTCTTGTTTAAAGTCACATCACATAACATATACAGGTAGCCTTTGGCTTATGACCACACTTGAGCTCTAAATTTCTGCTGCTAAGTGAGACAGTTAAGTAAGTTTTGCCCCATTTTACAACTTGTCTTGCCTAGTGAATTTGGCTTCCCCGTTGTTAAGTGAATTTGGCTTCCCCATTGATTTTGCTTGTCAGAAGGTTGCAAAAGGTGATCACATGACCCCAGGACATTGCAACCATCATATGTGTCAGGGCAACCTTGATCATGTGACCATGCAATGGTCATGTGAAAAAGAGCCATACATCACTTATTTTCAGTGCTGTTGTAACTTTGAACAGTCACTAAAGAAACAGTTGGAAGTCAAGGACTATCTGTATTGCCATTTGGAAAGCTACTGACTTCCTTCACTCCGTGAAAGGCTTCTGAAGATATTTCTGTTCTAGCTCCTATCAACTTACAGGCTATCCAAATTTCAGTTACCTTCTGGAGGACATTTCCATTTTTCCAGGGCCAAGATGGATTTGGCAGGAACCAGGAATGCCAGGGCACTGGCTTGAAACAGAGGAAGCCTGCCTTACAAAAGGGGGGAAGGGAAATGCATGGATTCAGTGCTGCTGTCAGGGAATTGCACAGCTGGTGCCCAAACAGTCAGGCGAACACAAACTTGTAGTTTTATTTAAATAAATATATTGTACAAATAGATATACAGCAAACTAGATAGTCAGGTGAACATAAACTTGTAGTTTTAGTTAAATAAATATATTTTACACCTAGTTATACAGCAAACAAGATAGTCAGGCAAACAGAAGCCTCATGAGGTAAATTACAGAGCACACAGCCACACAGACAAAAAAGGCAGGGGGGAAGGGAAACTCCCCCTCCACAATCACAGCAACCAATCACAGTGCAGATTGCCTCAGGCAGGAGCCAGCACTCTCCAATCAATCAACTATAACTGTGTGTCCTGGCTCATTGTACAACCCCAATGTTTGAGCTAGTAAATTGAAACATCTTAACAGCTTCCCCCTCATAGCAATCTCTTCTCCCCTTACATTCACCAAGGAGCAAACCCGATGAGCCTTACCTAATGCCCACAGTGCTTTGGATGAGGGTGGTGATGCCCACACAGCTGAAGATGGTGCCAATAAGTTGACTGATGGTGTACTGGTCCTTCCCTACACAGAGAGACTCTGCCAGAAGGAAGGGAACAGCGATGGTGCCACTGAAACACGTCAAGTAGTGCTGGAGGAAAGATTAGGGTGGAGGATGAGCATAAGATCAGACGATGTCTCCAAGCTGACACACAGGCATCCCCACTTTGGGATTCAGCTGTACATTCATTAGTTATGTAGAAATGCTGAAATTCTATTCAACTGAAGTCATAATCTGTTGTTCTAATGTGGATAGTAATTTCCCCAAATAGAGCATATCCTCTCCTTGTAAAATATTAGCCAAAGACATTTCCCAAGAGTTCTGTGGCCTCTCTTTAGACTGTGAATTCCATGGTGAGGACTGCAAGAGTGCAGCTGAAATGGGACCAATGACATGGAAAAGAGAGGAGTCATCATGCTTGTCATATTCTGAGATTTGTTGTAATTAAAAAAAAAAGAAAAAGAAAACCTAAAAGAGGCAAGAATGGGATTTTTTTCAATGCCCAAATGTCTTTCCTATGGTCACCTTTTGCTCCTGTTGCAATTAAACGACATGATAGCAATGTTTCAATATCTAAAAGGTTGCCACAAAGAAGAGGGAGTCAACCTATTCTCCACAACACCTGAAGGCAGGACAAGAAACAATAGATGGAAACTAATCAAGGAGAGAAACAACCTAGAACTAAGAAGAAGTTTCATGACAGTTAAAATAATTAATCAGTGGAATGACTTGCTTCCAGAAATTGTGGGTGCTTCAACACTGGAAGTTTTTAAGAAGAGGTTGGACAACCATTTGTTTGAAATGGTATAGGGGTGTGGACTAGAAGACCTCCAAGGTCCCTTCCAACTCTGTTATTCTATTAAAATATTCATGCACTACATGTTGCAATGACAGTGAGCATTAAAGGGATTCACCGAGTGGTAGAATTGTTTTGTTTAGAACCCAGAATAAACCATCATGCTCAATTGTTTCAGGTCAGCTACCCATCAGCAAAACCAAAATGTTTTGATTGATCCTGATTCAGATTAAATGAAATCTGAACTGTGTATATCAACTGTCATCATCTGCAAGCAACACAACATATCACACCATGCTTTCACAGTTCAGCATTTCCAGCCCCCCCCCTAATTTTCCCAGCATCTTTCCTCTCTGCCCTCAGTTGACTTCCCCAATATCTCAGTGTGACAAATCCCACCAACTTCCTCCACCTCCATAATCTTCCAAGTGTCATCCTTCCCACCCATCAGCTGCCTCCTTGGCATCTGAGTGCTTCATGTCCCTCTGGTCTCCTGTGCTCCCATCTTTCCATCTTTTTCTTTCCCTTTCTCCTTCCTTCAGAGCAAAACACTGAACTATGCATGGTTTATTTGGGACACAAACCACCAGGAATCACCTGTCCTATCTAGAGAATGGGTCACACAAAGTTGTGTTCATTTTTGTAGCTCCATTATTAGCACTGAGCCAACAGATTAGATCATATAGTCTTGGTGGCTTTATAAGGGTGACACAGCATATTTTTCTTCTTGCTATGAATTTTTCAATTTCTTAAAAAGTGCATCTGAAATAGATGTATGGAAGCATAATCCCAAGATGTGATTGGGGTGCAAAGTTTTATACATGCTAATATTGCAGAGATAAATGAACAATAGACGTAAGATGCAATCACCATTCAGTATAAGACTCATAGTCAAGGTACGCCTTGTACCTTTTCAACAATGGCACCATTGATGAGGGAACACACATAGTAACATCTAAATAGTTATAAACCATCACTGTGGGTCACTGTTATTGGGGGTGGAGAAACAATCACCATGCCAAATATTTGTTAATTAAAACAAGCCAGAGAGAACAGCAAAAGAGCCCAGAAGGAGCTAACCCAGTTTATTATACCTGAAATCCCAGGAGGATGCAGAGATACCATGGGGGTGCATCTTCGATTGTATAGAGCATATCAAAATTCTTCTGCTCTTCGGAGACTGGTGCAGCAACACAATTCCCATTTGCTGCTTTTTGCTGAAAATTAAAGAGACCCATTGCACATAAAGAAAAAAGGCTGGGAAGATTTCATAACTGGAGCAGATGCCATGATAATCCTTGTGCATGCTACAGTAAAAATGATGCACCAGCAATGAACACACTGTCTCCACACTTGTTATAATCTCAACTATAGCCAGCAGGAATTGATAGGAGTGCTGAAATTCACTGTAACACCTGAGATTATTATCTGTTTTGTTATTCTTATACTTGATCTTTCTCCCTGTTCTTCATTATGGGAAAAATGAAAAGTCCGTCTTGGAATCCAAGATGAAGAGATTCCCCAGGAATTAAAAAAAAAGTCTGTATCTTCTATCACTTCTTAACAATGACTGCCACCTCTTGGTTATCTTTGAAAATTCTGAGAAAAGATGGGCATCCCCCCCCTCCCAAAATGAAGACACTGGGATTCAGTTGCTCATATGTCCTCTGAGTCCATTATCAAAGTGTGACCATAGTCAGGTTCTGTAATCTCTGTTTCATGGAGGAAGTCCTAAATTCTCAAAAACAACTTTCCTCAACCTGGAATCTGCTGAACATACTGCACTACAACTTTTATAGTTGGCTGGGACTTCTGAGGATTCCCTCCATCATAGGTGGAAGCAGAACTTAGGTAGAGATGGATACAGGAATCTGGGAGGCAGATGTGGACAGCAAAAATGGATGTATTAATCATGCTGCATTTATCATTGTGTTCTGCCTTATCCAAACATGATCTTCTTTAATGTACTTGGTGACGGTATATTTTCTACTATAGCTTCCAGAGTTCATGCAAGAAATCCCAGATTCTTATAAATAATTCCATCCAGTTGTTTATTCAGAGGAAGACCACAGAGCCAGTTTGGTATAGTAGCTAAGAACCTTGCCCAGAAACCAGAAGCTTATGAATGTTAGCCTTGCCTTAGCCATGAAAGCCAGCTGGGTGACTTTGGGCCAGTCACTCTCTCTCTCAGCCCAACCCATCTCTAAGGGTTGTTGTTGTTGTGGGGAAATGGGAGGAATGAGCACTGAGTATGAACAACACCATTAATTGACAAAAAGGAAGGTGGAGTAAAAATCTAATAAATAAGTAAATAAATAAATAGTAAGATCAACCTACATCCACAATATAAAACTGCTAGAAAAATAAATGTAGGGAGGCTTGCTGAACATTCAAGAATTCCATCCTTTACAATGCTAAATCCCAGTGCTCCACAACAACTAAGAAATCCACTATGAAGCTGGAGCCTCAAATACAACACCTTTGAGTCATTCCTCACTGCTGCCTTTAAGCATTCCATGAAAAGAAGTGTGAGTGTAGAGCTAGACATCTTCATCTTACTCTTCCAAGATCACAATCAGGTATACTATGTACAAACAATATCCTTGAATACAGTGGAGGCCACATTAGATGAGTGTAATACATTCACATTTACCTAAGTTTTAGAAAAGTCCACAAGGATTCTTCAATGAATTTGGTATCTGCCCAATCAATTAATCTAAGAGTAATCCATGCATTTGAATGACACAAAACATACTGACAAATAATTTATCCAGCCAAAAAACTTTATATTAGAAATTACATGATATCAAATTGTCCATATGTCTCTACATGCAGAAAGATTAATGTTATATGGAAATGCCTTTGAAACTATGTCAGACATGGCTTCATGGCAGTCTGCTGTTGCTTGTTTCTCTACTAACAGTCAACAAAAAGTAGCCCATCACCTTCTTAGTTTTAAATTGTGCTTAGTAATTTCTGAGAAAGAGTAATGTTATCCTTTAAATTTACCTTGCAATGAGAAGGATCTTCGGAGTTGCTTCCCATGTTTGTACAAAGCAAGACCAGACTTTCTAAAGGAAGAGAAAATGTAATAACAAGCATATTTATCACCTTGGAAAGGACTTTAGACAACGCACCAAAGCTTGTCAATCTGTAACTGGAACTATTGGCTGTTGATTCATATAACAAATTGTACCATCTTGAAAGTTCACACTTTCATAAGAATGCTACTGAATGAAACTGATTGTTCCCCATTTTTAAGAATGATAGTTTTTCAAAGCTTTGTGGGAAAAACATAAGAACAGTTGCCATATTACTAATTTGCTAACTATTTACATTAAACTGCAGCAGTGATGAGTAAAGACCAGGGAATCAATATATGGCAGCCTGTAGCAATCTATATTTTGACAAGTATCTCAGCACAGTCATCTTAGATAACCACTGACAAGTCAACTTACATGTTAATATATCTCCCAACACATCATCACCCATCTGACAATCCTTTCTTTCATCAACTATTGACACATGTAATATCATAACCTTCCCTGAACTGTATTAATTATGATAATAATACTTCAACAATTCCATAGATTAATTTTAATCAGGGTCAGGATACATCAAATTGGTTTTCATTTATAAACAAAACCAATGTACTGTAGGAACTGAAAGTTTGCTATGACCAAAGTTAAGTGAAAAGACATTATATATTTTACTAGTGAAGTTTGTTTCCAATTAAGCATTAGGAGAATTTGTCATGTATATCAGCCTACCTGCACCAGCCCTTACCTTACCTTCCTGTTGTTATTTGCCACACTTGAATCTGTGATGTTGCTTGCCAGCCTCTCTATCAACCAGACTGTTCTTGGAGAAGAATACAATGTGAAAGAAATTTTCTCCTTTCCAGATTGTGACTCATGAACTCTGGGGCTTCACTTTCTTAAACAGCAGACAATATGTATGCAGAGGACCAGCCGGTATAATTGGCTTACAGGTCTGTGGAAAAGCACCACCCACTACAGACTAGGCAGGTATTTAGAGACATCTCCACGTGATTGTGAAATGGCAAAATGGTTATGGTAGTTTCTTTCTCCAAAAGAAAGGAATAAGAATAAGATATCTAATCTGGAGGAAATGTGAAACATGGGCAAAATCTATTTAAAAGTAGCAGTTCAAACAAATGCATCACCGGAAGGATTGGCTGGTAATTCAAAAGAGAAAATGGAAATGATCAAAACACAGATTGCTATGTAGAATGCAATTGATTTACAGAGCCATTCAATAGAAAAAAGATACTTTCTCCCAAGCTCCAAACAAAGTACGTTTTAATCGTTTTATGGCTGTGGACAAATGAGCAGGCATTCTGCCAACAGTTTTATACTTCTAAAGAAGCAGTTTTTCTTCAGTTGGTACAGCCACCTTACTCCCTATGCCTTCTCAGTTCCTTATCTTCCTCCAGCCTTGGCAATGTGCCCGGTGATATTTCTCCACAAATATGTCACTCCTAGAAAGGGTAGATACATATACATAGAGGTGTAGAAATCAACACGGGAGTCTATATGTTTACAGTTGCAGAATGGTTCTGTTATAGATGTGTTATGGCTAGACTTCTACATATTTTTGTAGAATTATGTAGACACAAAGAATTAACATTGCTGTGCCATTTGGAGATGTACAATATGTAGGTTAATAATAGTTGTAAAAAAATCCCTCTACTGCTGATGAATAGTTTAAACCCTCTCTAATCCATATGTAAAGTTTTAGATAATTGCACTTTATAATTCACACCTTGATCTCACTCTGTGTATTGATCTGGACAAATCCAAACTTGTTTGGCCAAATTGCCTAGTCCAAACCAGAGAACTACCCCAAAATCCGGAAATGACCTTGAAATAATTTCAGGCCATTCTGTATAAAACAACACCCTTCTCTTTGTTTTAGGGATCCAACCTGAGTTTAGCAGAAGGTATGTTTGCTGAATGTTTTGCCAAAGCTTCTACCATGAAACCAGAAAAGGACTTAAATATCTGATTCAGACTCCTACTTCTTGGCATTACTCTTCTATAGTATGTAGAAAAGATCCTGCCTCATTAGCTGTAACCATCAACAACTTACATAAATGTTCATCACACAAGGACTGGCATTTGCATTACATGTACAATATATCTTTGACTATGGCTAAATCTGATTTCTTCATGTTAAGGAATTTATTGATTAAGTAAACTAGTTGCGTGTTGTTCTGATCTAGAGGAATATTAACTAATCCTATTAAAGTGTGAAAAATGATCAGGTTACTGGGATAGTTTCTGGTGATTTTTTTTTCAAGTCAGTCTTGACTCCTAGCAATTGTTTAGACAAGACCATTTCGTTTCCTGGGCAAACTTTTTCAGAAGTAGCTTACTATTGCCTCCTTCCTTGGGTGGAGAGAGTACCTGGCCCAAGGTCACTCTTCTGGCTTTGTGCCCAATACAAGATTAGAACTCACAGGTGCCTGGATTCTAGTCCAGGAATCTCAATTATTACACCAATCTAGCTATCCTCTGTGAAGCCATATAATTTGTGTTAGTCTTTTGAATGAAATATGCCCTACATATGTATCCCAGGAGCTATCAACTAAAATGAGCTAACAGTTCAACATTTATTTCTCTTATTGATATTCTTTGCATAAGCAAAAGAATGAGGGAAACTTCAAACACATATGGTCTCCATCTTAATTAAAATATGGCATAGGACAAGGTAAACAGACAAAATTGGTGAATTAAGCACTTGTGTGAGAAGAAAATCAATCCTAACTATGCAGAGACAGGAAATCTAAGCCCTTCCCATTTTAGCTGAATTGCATTTCCCACTCTCTCTCATCATTGGGCATCCAGCTTTAAATTAATGAGTAAAGAGATGAGTAATGAATTAATAGCAGAGGTAATAGCTGTGATAGCTGAGATATCTTTCAATAAGTTGGCCAGAGAAAAATGCTCACCATTTTGAAATATTAAAGTGTTTTACAATATTACTGAGATTAAAGAACTTGACTATGTAAGACAAGTTTAAGTGGAAAAATAAGATGGAGTATTCACAGAGGAATTGCCAAAGAAAGAAGGGAAGAATTATTTATTCTCACATTTACCCATTCAGTTTTTGGCTATTGCAGTCAAGAAATATTTAATCTCTCTGTGTCTAGACTCAGAGACAAGGAATGAAGACTTTGCTATATGTGCAAGACAAAGTCCACCTCAGTAGCTCTTTAACTAGTGGTCTATTAATTAGACAATGAAATTAAGAATTAACTACTTGGCTGTGTTCCAAAGAATATTTGCTGCTGTGTGATGAAGGGATCCTTTGCAGAGAAAAGGCAGCAGCACCGCATTTAAGTTAAGAATTCAAGAAACGTCTTCTCTAACCATCTTAGCTCTTCACTGAATCTGGGGAAATTTTCTTTGCCATCACCATCCATCCATTTATAAATCATGCATTCAACTGCAACCAACAATTAAAATAATATTAGCTTAAATCAGGATGGATAACATTTTTGGGGCCAATCCTGTAATCCGAATATTGCAAGTTTAGTTCCAGGTTTGTTTTTCTGTTTGACCTGAAGTATTGCTGGGATCTTCTTTGTTGTATAACCAGAAGATCAACTAGTTCTGTCATGTATTTTAGAATGTTTTACATTTGCAGAGCATTCTATGTAGTATTATCATTACCATTTCAGTCAGAATCTCCTAGGAAGTGAACCTTTTTATTCCTGTTGTCCACTAATTGGAGAGAACAGCTACTGCTATAGCCTTCACCAAGCTGACGTTGAGACCGCAATGTTCATAATTTGCAATCCATACTGTCTGGGAATGCATCTTGAGGGTAATAGTTTGAAGAAGGCAGTGCATATTTTGTTTTCTTTTTTTCATAGAACAAATCATAGCTCAAGGGGACTGATTCTTGGTTTATATCAGGAAATGGTGTAATAAACATTGATGTGTCTTCAAACCTACCCAGCTGCTGTTAAGTTTAACTGGTAAATCTAATCAGCAGAGAGCTTGCATAATTGTGCCTACTAGCTCTTCCCCTTAGTTGTGTAATGAAATGAAATGAGTTGTTTCAAGGTAATTATGTTACTGTTGGCCTTGAGGAACAGTGAGCTTGATAACATAGTCCAGAATGAGCTACTTCAACTGAATCTAGAGTGCTTTAAGTTTGCAGTAAGTAGAACCAGCACCTAATCTGAGTGGGGTCATTCAGACATTGTGAAACATGTGAAAAGTGTAAAGAAGAGAAACATGTTTTATTGCATCTGTATTGAAACGTAAAGCTATTATTTATTTACTTATTACACATATTTGTATGCTGCTCAATTAATTTTCAGTGATTCCCACTTAATAGCTTCTTCCAGTTGAGTAGTATTCTTGTAAGATTAGATCCTTAAAAGATTATTATTTTAAAGCTCTTCTAGAAGGACCACAGGAGGAAAAAAAGTCCAAATAGCCTAGAATAGCCTTTGGAAGCAGGCTATTCTAGAAGAAAGTAATTATGACCAAGAAACCTCAAAATGAGGGAATCTGAAACATGTCCCTTTGGTCAGAACATATTAGATGGTTTGATTCTACTTGGAGCAGAAGGACAAGAAGGATCCCAGCCATACACACCAATACCTTGAATTGGATCTGGAACCCTACTGGCAGCCATTGCAGCATCCCCAGGATTGGTGCTATTCTAGTAATTTAGTTTATCCTGGTCCATGCAGGACTCTTCATTTTGGTTGGGTCAGATACAGCTTCTGAATGCTTTAAGGGCAGCTTTATGGAGAGCAAATGCCCATTATGGAGAGCGAACGCCCATTTTTGTGACATTAGCCATGCTTCCATGCTAATATTACATGTAAAACTTAGGTTACAGAGATAATAACTGTCTTAACGAGAATACTATTCCAACTTTGCTTATGAGATCTTTGAGATGTGCAAAGGGATAGCTTTTATTGAAATCCCAATTGATTTTTCATGAGTTGACTTTGCAGTTTTGCAGTTATTAGTTTCAAGAAAGAGTGGTAAGGAATGCCAACAATGATTTGAACTTCAGATCCTGCATTCTCAGAGATGTTATACATTGTTTGTGTACAGTATTTATTTCTCTAAACAAAGTGTCTGCATTTTAGGACAATGTGTACAGCTGCTAATATCCATGCAAATGTGCAATTAAAATATAATAACATCCACAAATAATCATAACAAAATGCAACAAATGATTAACAATTTGATTGAATAACAAAGTGCAAAAAGAAATTAAACAAAATAAAAGCAACAGTTGTCCAGTTGCCTGGGCAAATGTTAGCATCTTTAATCTGCAACTGTAAAGACCGTAACAGGAGGAAATTTCATACATTTGGGTGCCAGTTTAGGCCCATTAATTTCCATGTAATTTATCAGTTAGTTTGTTTTAAATAATTATGTGTCCACTCACCATCTCTGGGAAGTCTAAAGAAGTCATCAAATTCAAAGATAGCAAAACATACTATTAAAAACCAGCTGAGATAAGAAAATGGCAATCAGATCAATATACCATAATGTATCTTACTTCATCTGTCTGTCTTTGTCTGTCTCTGTGTTGCCCCCCCCCCTCTCTTTTTAATGCTTCCTCTGAATCTCTTCCCCATTTCTTGAAGTTTATTGTTTCAATGACTGGATCAACTTACTAAGAAAAAAAGAATCCAGTGATGAGATGATCTTTAATTATCCTGCTTTGTAATGCGGAAGAGTCAGAGGGGTATCTCCTGGGAAGCAGAAATAATTCAGTGCTTTAGAATTATGAAAACAATCAAACATGAACTATTTCATGTTTGCATATTCCTCTGCAGTATTGCTAGTTCCAATAGATCTGGTGCTGTATGCAACGAAACAAAGTATAACAAATATTCAAAACCAAGTATGACTCCAACTACACTAAAATTAAAATAATTAATATATATATATATATTATTGTAATAAGTACAGTACCAAGTATAATATACGAAATAGCCGATACCATTTGACCACATGCTGGTTTCTTTTTCCTCCAATCTCTCAACAGAAATGTACAGCATGCATATATATATATGACTATCCAGGCAGAAATTTGTTTTATTGCTATCATCAGCCGGGCATACCCTTATGGGATTTGAACCTGGGTCGCCTGCATCGTAGGCAGATGTCTTAACCTC
>JAEANM010022498.1:0-11593 GCA_017656035.1 Myanophis thanlyinensis
AACCCGCCCGGACGCCCCGGACAGGACGTAAAAAGAGGACATGTCCGGGCAAAAGAGGACGGTTGGTCACCCTAATCTATGCCCCAATGTGTTTAATTCATGGTCACTAAAAGTATTGCAATGGAGAAAGATTAAAAAGAGTCTACATTAGTGCTACTTAGCAGTGTTATAATACACATCTGAACACTAGGGGAAAGTATGTGATTAAAATATTCTAAAGTATTAACCACCTTCCTAATAAGCAAAACTTTACAAGTACGAAAGTCAGGATTGATCCCTAATTAAAGATAATACTTCACTTCAAAAATTGGGTTAATTGGATAGATATAGGACAAGATGTGGTCAGAATTGCAAAATAAAATGGCACAAAAGGCATATATTGTAAGAATGGTCTATCAGAAGTAATTTGCAGTGTGCCTTCAACTTCCTTTCTTGCATTCTGCAGGTATATGACGAAGCCTTCCATGCTCTCCACAAAGAGCTACCTGATGTGACTACTTCTGTTTTTAAAGAAATAGAAACATGGATTGGCCAGAGAGCAGCTGAGGAAGCCCACCAATCTAAGCAAAAGCCACTCTGAAACCTTGTGTCTGGTGGTTGGGGTATACTGGGAAGAAAAGTTCTTTTTCTTTTTAACAGCCTCTCTTTGAGGGGAAAGGTCTTATAGGGGCTCCTGAATTAACTTATTTTTTTACAAGAAATTGCTGTGTTATCCGGCATGGGATGGGAGGAGAATGCCATGCTCCATTTAAAGCCCTTGCTCTACAGAGGAAAGAGCGAGCAAGGACATTAGTATGGACTTCCCAGCTGGGAGTGCCACTGTATTAAAGGACTTTGTCCAGTCTTTCACCAAACCTAGTTTTTGATTTTCCCAAGGAGTTCCTGAGGTGCTGAGGTAATTTTTATATTGCAATAATTTTTGGAATGTTTCAAAGTTTGGCATCTTCCACAGCATTCTATTTTTACTCTTGCCAGATTTTAATTCTTCCCTCCTGTTCTTTGAAATTTTTCAAGCCTTCTAATAGGACCAAGTATTTGACAGATAGAGATAGGATTAGGAGGCTGCGGAATTCAGCACTTCTCACAACATTCTAATATGTATTCCAGTTAATCTGGTCAAAGGATTTCTCCCCATAGAAACCCCAAAAGGCCTTGACAGAAACGACCATTAGATAATAGAAACAGCACAGTTTTGCACTTTGAAAGGGTGTAGTTTGTACTCAGGCCATTAATATTTAGCCCCAGAGAAATGAGAGCATGTAAAATAATGTATCTAGAAGACTTAAAAGCATTGAAGATATGCTGCTGCTTTCAGAAGCCAAATCATTTTTCAGTGCAAGAAATGTAAATACTCGGGCTGCTTTTTTGTTACCTGTGTTACAGATAACTTAAAGTATAAAACTGAAAGTTATATTTAAGAAAGAAATAATAAAAAAATAATATATAAAGTTTCTGTAGGTTCTCATAGATATCTTAAGGAGGAATAAAGGAGTACAATATGGAATAGATGCCAAGGCTGCCATTCCTTTGCCTAATAGCTTTTATGCCTGAAAATTGCCTTGTTATATACAGGCTGTTGCCACTGGAAGGCTGGGAAATAATTCCTTTGTTCTCAAATTCCTGCTCCTACTCTGACTTAGAAGTTGGCCAGCCATTGGTGACTCTTGGAAGATGAGGAAACCAAAGAGAAGGACGGAGTGGGCCTAACATAACTGTGCTGCAAGAATCCAAATAGATACAGATAATTCTAACTCTACTGCCATCTAGAGACTGTTTGAATTTTTACAGCAAGTCAACAGTAGGCTGAAAAAAGGGCTATTTCAGCAACCACAGGCAAAATTCCAAATAGCACTTAATCAGCAGAGAAGGTTACTGCTGAAAATTATTGTGGAAAGCCAATTATTATATAGGATATACAGTGAAAGTCTAAGGTGTGCACGAAGGACTTTTTTAGGGTTTCTAGATCTTGGCAACCTTTAAAAGGCTGCAGAGAGTTTTTCAAATCTCTTCGCTTCTATCTATTGGTCATTTAGAGTTTTGCAGCCAAGACTTAAAGGGTCCATGCACTTATGAATGGGACAAGGCAACTGTGTGCAATCTCAATTTCACCTGATGTTGAGGTTTCAGCCTTAATTGTGACTAACTACTTATTTAATAAAGAACAGCAACACTAGAAAAACATGAGGGAGCTGCCCATTGTAATTAGATATTTCCTATGCAGCAAGTAGCATTTTCATGAGTTCTTTTGGTGGAAGAAATTCTATATTATCTCTTGTAAAATATCTTTTCTTATAATCCATTTTAATTGTAACTCCCTACACATTGCACAAGAGCATTCAGTACAATTTACAGGCTACTTCTAAATCTGAATTTCCTGTGTGGAAAGACTGATGCTCTACAGAACTAGGCAGCTATTTTTCCCAAGAATAGTAATCCTATTTGCAACCATCAGGCATATATTCTCATGATTTTGTTGCCTGTATGTGCTTTCTGTGTAGGAAAGATGTAATATTTGAAGTATCCTTCAAATATTTGAAGTATCCTTCAAATATTTGAAGTATCCTCAAATATTCCAATTGATGTAGCCAGTGTGAATTGAAAAGAAAAATATGGCCTAATGGATGCTAGGATACAACATTAGTAAAAACATGAGATTTTCATTGTTCTTAATTACCAAAATGGATGAGATGAAAAGTTGGAAGAGAGAGAATAGTTTACTTTCCAATATAACAAAAATTTTATACCTGGTTATTTGGATGTGATGGTTACTCATCCTAGAAATCAAGTAAGTGGCTGATTTATAAGCGCAGATTCATTCATTCATTTGAACATCAGAACAGCAGGTAGTAGAGAAACTAGTATTGCTAGTAAGTACGGTAACCCAAAGTCAGTGGAGGAGGGGGGACCTGCTTTTTGACTGGTGCTTCAGTTTTTAATAAGATATTTCTGAAGCATTGTAAAAAAATACCACACACCTGAAAATAAAGTGTCTTTCTGGAAACCAGCTCTCATGCTAAACACAATACTAATGGTGTAGTTTTGCAATTCTTAGAATGTTCTCTGTGGCTAATCTTCCAGTTTGGGAGTGGGAGAATTGCACAGTATTTAAAACAAACTTGTGCAGATTAAAACAGTTTGACATTCTACCTTGAAAAATAATTTTGTATTTTCATAGACAGCTCCAAATCTACTTTTAAGGATAAAAAATGCAAATGGCTATTAGATGGCAGCAAAATAACAACAGCTTTTTGCTGTTGTATAGTGACCATTCTGCAATCCAGATATATTTTAATAAGTTCTACTCCTTCCTCTAGTAAAAATGCAAGTACTGGATGCTTAATAGGGCTTGCAGAGATCTGGATTTGATGGGTAAAATTTGGAGCACGTGATGGTGTCATGCGCTGAATTACATTTTTCCTTTCACATATGGCTCTCTACACAGCTGTGATTCCAAATATATTATAAGAATGTGCAAGAGAAGCTCAGTAGGAATAATAGTTGCCTGTTTTGTGCCTCTGTGTGCAAATCATTAAGGTGCCTAAAGTGAGAAGCCTGAATTAATTCTTGGTAGCGTGGATTTTATGGATTATTCCATGGCACAAAAAAAGATCCTGCCTACCATGTATGGGAAACTACTGTAACTTGAGATGGAGGTCCTTTTCCCATTTTGTGAGCAGGATTGAGAATGACCAAATGTGTCTCTTGGGGGGGGGATGGGTCTTTAAAAAAGAAAAGACTAGCTATACTATGGATGTACAAGAGTTGTATAGAAATGGAAGCAAGGATTCAAGGCAATCATCATATAAATTATTCCAAAGATGTACACTTTAATTTAATTATTAACCTGTTCAAGTGTATTGGATTTTAGCTATAGTGAAATATATCTAGACCAGTACTGCTTATTCTGAACAGCAAACATTTAAAAAAAGGAACACCCATACATAAGGCAAGATACGATTTTACTGGTTCAGAAGTTTGAAGATCAGTGCCTTTGAATAACTTTGTTGAGGGAGTATCTGCTGCAACTCCTGAGTTCTGAAGCAATATAGAAAGAAGTATTAAAAATTATATTCGGCTTTCAGCAAAGTTGTATGGACTAGAAGGATAGGTCTGAAATAAGAGGCTGAATCATAAGGAAAGTGGAGTTACCTTTCAGTTATTTTAGAAGAGACATATTTGTTGGGGCAGTCAGAATACTGTCCATTAGCCCAGAGTCCCTAATCTTCCCTAATCCCTAGGCTCCTTTGGCTTTTATCTCCCAAGAACCTTGGGAAAGAACAAATGATTTTTGCTAAGCAAGATTCAACACCTACTGTATGTGAAAACTTAACAGTTTTACTTTTTAAAAAAACCCTAAATAATTACCATTTCTTCAGGTTGAATGTAAAAGTGACATTTGTTTGAAAATTAAGTTGAGGTTCTTACGTAAAACTGCAGTGTTTGCAGCTGAAGTTAAATTTACCAAGTATAAGCTAGTTTAAATAAGGAATTGGAGAGTTTGCTAGAATAACAGACTTACAACTTGTGGAGTGGCTGGTAGGTTGCCTCCCTAAATGTTTTTTGCCACCCTTGAATGTCAACTTGGCATATACTCAAAACATTTTCTCTTTCTTTCTCTCTCTGGTCCCCACCTTCCCATCCTTTCAAGACAGTTCTGAACAGTACCAGAGGTGGCTATGTTAAGACTTACATGGGACAGAAAAAATATATTAATCTGCTTTAAAACAGCTGAAGTAACCTGGTGTACTGTTCTGATTTAGAGCGGCACAATTTCTGTTCTACCAAATGGTAGTATAGCCCATAAAGTGCTTGACATGTTTTGTATTTCTACAGTCCTAGACATCTAAAAGTCTCTCTAATTGACCTTCATACATAGAGACAGGTGAATTGAATTTGGATAGGTAGGGTATAAATTCTATAGGCTGAATCTACTGTAAAATCTACTTGCACTGGAAGCAAAAGGGTTTGTTACAAAAGCAGCTAGACATTTGTATGTTTGAGTGCAGATAGATTCTGACAACAAGGTTAGAATTGTGTCAGCTCCAAGTCCCTGCTGATAAACCAACAGTTTCCTGTTGAGAGCATAATTCCTCTGACAGCAATAGTTGTGTGTAACTAATGTATATCACTACTATATGCAACAAATGTGGCATGACAATTTACCTATTCATAACATGTCTGGAACCATGTTTTATAATGAGCCTGCTCTTTTTATATTAGTCACTCTATCACTTTGATGACATGACCTTATCAAGATACTTATTTTTCCAAGTAATTTCTGATTACTGTTTCTTCTTGTTTTGTTTCTGTGCTCCAGTTTACTCAGTACTATACACTCATATATATATACACATACATTTGAAATACTTGTACTTAAAGCAAGGATAATATGTATAACTTAGATACTTTTGAGGAAAAACTATATGAACATTAATAATAAAAGATAAGTTTTCTGAATATGGCATATTTGTGATTATTTCTATTCTTTCAATTACACCAGGAAGTTCAGAAATAAAGCTTATTACATACAGAACAATAGCCTTGCATTGCACCAATCTAGTTTTGATACATAAAACCCAAAGTCTGCACTAGGCGTGCCTAGAACAGAATCCACGGGGATATATTTTTCTCTTAATACCATGTTATGTATTTTGGCTTCCTTGCAAAACTGTTTTGAAAAGCAGGATGCAATAATAAGAAATCGATGTGGTCTGGAGAAGTATAACTGTGTGTTTGAAAAGAAAGTCTATAAATGTTAAAGTTCATTTTTCACACAATATGGAACTGTTATTTCTAAGGTTATCAGATGTTCCACATCTATCCCTATATTTTTAAAATGTTGAATACAGTACATCTACAGTTCTTATTGCCTCCATACTTTGTCCAGCATTCACACCATAATGTGTTTATACGATATATATTGTCCATAGATCACTATAGATGCTATCTATTCTATTAAATATGCATAATCTAAAAAACACAGTGCAGCCAGGATCATAAAATGACCAGTAATAAAGCCAAAAGATGAGCCCTTCAAACACCTGAGGCCTAGGCACAAAGCCAAATTTTCTGAAGGCCAGCAGGCTTGGGACTAACTTAATCTTGGAGGGAAGGATGTTCAAAAGGATAGAGCCAGAGCAGAGAAGGATCTCCTGGGCCCTGCCATGTGACATCCAGCAGGCTGGACCAGTTCCTGCCCATGAAACTTTTATTCTTAAATACCTTTGGAATTGCTTGGGGAATTATTATTATCTACCTACATTCAAAGCAATTTGGAAAGATGCATGTAATGAATTTAATTACTGAATATTAGTAAAAAGACACAATCTATTGCAAACCTGAGTTCCAAAAAGCCTAACAAAATGAGTCTCAATGAACCAAACTGAAATAGTCTAGCTTTGTGCTCATTCTCTCATACATCATAACTATACTAATAAGAAAAGGAAATGTGAGAAGGCAAGCACCTGCTTCAGCCCTTCTTTCCCAAACTCCAGATATATGGTTTGTCAGGTACAGGTTTTCTTGGCACTGCCTGTGTGACCTGAAAATAATAGCAACCTTTCAGATACCCATTTCTTCATTTATATGACAAAAGGCCAAGAGAAGGGGCTGAAGAGAAGGCCAGGAGGGAAATAACTTGATATGTGTACACACTGCCTAAGCAACTTTATAGAATAATTACCATTCTGTTAAAAAAAAGTCATTTTATGCAAAATTTAGTGGTTTTCAAACTTTATTGTCAGATACAAAAAATATATTGAACATCTTTTAAAGTAATTTTGCCTATTGGTCCAGAAGCAGAATAGGATAGACAGATGCGTGCCAGGATTCAGAGCAGAAAAAAAATCTTTTTGTAACTGAAATGTACAGACGTGCTGTCTTACAATCACTGTGGGAAATCTATGCATAAATATTGAACAATATTAAATTCAACTCTGATCTCTTCCCACTAGAAACAGAAATGCAACTGTATAATAATCAAACAAATGCTAGCAGGAAGCATCTTTTGCCCTCTATTTTTCCAGCTTGCTCATTGTTTTTCTTCCCCAACTGAAATAGTTTTTTTTTATCCAGAAATATGAGTTGAGACTGAAACATGGAAGCCAGTGCTGTATTTTAAGCAGCTTTAATCAATTGCAGTTTAACTGTGTTAAAATTGTTTGTTTCATCCTTTGAGGTGACCACATGCTGCAGATTTCATCTGGCATTTTTTGAACAGCAAAAAATATTTTGATGAACTATGAAGCCCAGCCTATCAAATCATTATAGTCTTACTAAGCAGAATGCATCCAACTCCTTCAGCCATTCTTGATTTCCCCTTATTTTCATGGGTGATCTTACCAACAGCCTTAATTTTTCATACACTACTGTGTAAGAGATCATGATGCAGGCATTTTTCTCTAAGCTATGTATCAACTACCCCTGAAAAAAAATCGCTATATAAAATGACACTTGCCACGTATTTCACATACTAATGCCTGACAGTTCACAGCAGTTTTTGGACAAATTTTGATCATTTTTATTTGGAATGAGTATACAGTCTGCAGTTCCAAGAAATTTGGCTTTCACTTACTTCACATCTTTGTTTCTGAGCATTCAGGGTGGCTTACAGAACGTCTTCTCTATGCCCTTTCTGTCATTTCTGAGAGTCAAGGTGAGCTGAGAGTGGATGCATCCAAAGGCCCCTTCTGAGCTTGGGGTCAGGTGGGTATTACTGACTTCAACTTCCTGGCCCAACACCTATGCCACTACAGATCATCTTTGGTGTAGTTTTCAGGACCGCCCGAGTCTATAGTTCCATGTTGTCCTATTGATATGCCAATATTCATAATAAAAATGCAGCACTGTATAATTATTTTAATGAGGGAAAATGGTCTCCATTGTCTTCATTCCAATATTCCTGGAATTTAGGTTGTAGATAAAAAGAGGATTATGAATACATATGCATAGCATACATATTGGTGTGCTCTGCAATGCCCCCACACCTGTCTTTCAGCGTCCAAAATCCTGTAGTTTTCAATCAACAGACAACTCTCCCTCCCCAGCCAACAATCTAGACTTTGCATGTCAGCAGTGCCTCATATAGGATGGCTCAGCAGCCAAGATACTTTAAAGTCACATGAATAGGGAGAGGAGTGGTGCATAAATTTAATAAATAAATAAAGGGAGCTGGGGAGCTGTCCTTTTCATCCCCACTTCTATTGTACAGTATACATAAAAGCTCAAGACTAGCATTGGTGGCACCTTTAATTGTGAAGGGGGCAATGAAAAGTACACAGGAGAAAAACAAGAAACTGTTTTTGCAGCTTCCCAAGCTTTGGTGAGTTGTTTTGCATGGTAGGAGAGAGTTAAATGAATAAGGGGAACTAACTTAATCCCAATCAAACTCAGGTCTTCTGAGGACTAAAGCTAGTTTCTTCTTGACTAATGAAGAAAATCACCAAATTCTCCAGCCTCTGGTACATGGTACCAATGGGACTTGTATCGTCATTCTGCTGGATCAGGCCTACGCTTGATTTAGTCCAACACTTTGTCTTCAGTCAGCAGCCAGATGGTCCTGGCAAGTTCCTAACATGCAGAGCAGGCTGGTAATGGGTCTCTCCCCTCCATATTCACTGACCCCCCACCCCACCCCACCAGCTGGTACTCAGGAGTGTACTGCATCTAAAAAGAAAAATCCAGGTTTTAGCCATCAAGATTAATGGACATTGATTGATCTTCCCTTATATTTTTAAAACTGCTTCAAGTAGCTAGCGTCATCGTATTTTGGGCTGACGGATTCCATAAATTAATTATGCATTATGGGAATATGTAATCTCTTTTCATTTTTTACAGACTTGCTACTGATCAATTTAATTAGGTGGCTTGACCAAGGAGGATGACAAAGCTGACATTTTGTTCAAGACAAAAATGGATAGTTACACTGGTTCTCATTTTTCTCCAGACAAACCATATCTTATTATATTCATATGTCCCTAAACCTTTAATTTTATCTGGAATTTGGCAATCAAACACATTTGTAGGTGTCTGTGTGTCAGTGGGAAGAGATTATTGGCTTCAAAAAGTATTCTGAGGAAAGCCCTCTAAACCTTAGAAAGATCAGCCATAGGGCCTCTAACCTAACTAACATAAATGGTCTCTCTTTGAGGAAAACGTGGTTCAGAAGTGTGAAAATAAATCAATCAATATGTGCCTCCTCTAATATTTCAGAGCACTTTTTCCTATGCCGAGCCCTACCAACAAACTGGAAACATGCAAGCATGTTTACAAAAATGTAGAGGTATTCCTTCACAGAACCTAAAAGGAAATAAGTAGATCACTACAATCCATTTGCATATTTTAAGTGTCCTAAGGAAGAAAAATAATTGACTACAGTGCTGAGTGCATGCCAAGTGTAAAAGGAATTAATAGCCATAACTAAATGTTTAGTACTTGCTGAAATCATTCCTAGTCAGCAGACGAAAAAAGCTTTTCAGCATTTCCATTGCTTACAAAGTTTTTTTTAATCCCTGAACTAATCCTGAGTCTTGTTCAAGTACTAGTCCATAACAATTGATAGCAGAAAAGGTATGACTTTATGTTGGCCTTTGTGATACCCAAAGCAATAGTTGTTAGCTATTTCCATAATGTGATACTACCTACACCGTAAAAAATTTGGGAAGGTTTTGCTATGGCTGGACTGCTGCTACTTGATTATCTTTAGAAACAGTTCTCATCATCACAAAATAGGTGTATTAATTGGCTATTCTTGACCCACCAGAGGCCAGCTGTCTGAGTCAGTTTTAGCATTTTACAATGGAATATTTAATCTGCAAAAATCTGGATACAGGGACTTCTCACAGGCTGCGGGACAAAATCAGCTACAGGTGTTTTGGTACCTGTCTCTGGCAGAGATTCCCTAAAATAACAGAAGCAGCCAATAGCATTTTTTAAGAGTGATGGATCAGAACCATGCCTGAATATGACAGTTGAAAACTTGATATTAATGTTTGTGGTCTATATAGTATATACTTCCTCCAACATACACTTCCTCCAACAGGCACTCTGCTTCTAGAGTTCCTGACCTGTGTGTATGCAATGAACAAAGGATGCTCCATTCTGTTTCTCCATCTTACCGCTGTTTTGATAAACAAATGTGGATTTAAAGGAGTCTGTTTTCACATGTGTCTGTCTCTCTCACACACAGACACAACTATTCCCTGTAATATTGCTGTCCCAGTTGACACCATCTGCCAGTGAGGAAATAAAAAAAATATCTAATTGCTGCTGCTGATTTGCCCTGAATGGCTCCAATGCTGCCAATCAATATGATGCCCAGCATAAATTCCTGAGGAACAGCAGCTTGACTAATTTGAGAAAGAGATAAAAAAAAACATCTAGCCTAATGTTGGTTTCATAGTGGGAAGCTCCAAGTAATAGAACATGGTCAATTTTGGGATGTTTGCCTACAGTTTAAACAAATTCAGTCTAATGACTCTGGCTTGGAGTGAGGTAAAAGCAGGCCCGGCATTCTAGTGCCTTTCCTTTCACAGATGCCATCTAATTATAGAAATAACAAAATTTCTGCCATCTTTAATGACAAAAAACAAAAGCAAAAAGCAAAGACTCTAGATCACAGCTGGCTGAAGAATTCTGGAAGATGAAGGCAACACATCTTAAAATTGCCAACTTTGAGAAACACCACTTCAGATCTCTTAGGCCATTTGCGGTGTCAAGTTGCCGTCACATGATGTTTTGCGACTTTTTACCCTTCACGGAACTGGTAGTGGGCATGCCTGCACATGATGTATCCAGCCCGTGGGCCGCCAGTTTGATTCCCCTGTCTTAGGCCATAGGTGGGCAACTATACCAACTTTATGACCTGTGGATCTTAACTCCTACAATTCCTGAGTCAGTATAGCTACCATAGATAACACCTCTAAAAACTATTGACTGTTCAGTAAATACCAGTGCCATTTTTTTGAAAGAGTGGTGACACTGGATAACAGGAAATCTGCCCTTTCACCTGTCTCTGGTATTGCACCACCCACCCTTGCTGCATTCCTGCCCATTAAAGCTATTTTTCCATTCATTATCTAACTTCTCCATTCATTATCAGGATAACCATCCTATTTGAAAAAGATTCATTCTATTCAGAGTGCAAAGTGGTGCTATCATTTTTGATACATGTGCAAATGAGCATTAAATGTATTGGCACCATCCCAACTCCCTATGCATTTCTAGTTGCTTTAATTCAGTGGGTGAAGGTACAAACACACACATTTCTCTTCCTTTATGTGACAGCATGTAATAAGGAGAGTCAGGAGCTCTCTTATTAGGAAAATGTAAGAATAATATTTCGTGGATTTCAAGCGCCAGGCTCCTTGTGAGCAAATATGTGTATGTGTGTTTAAATCCTTTTTCTCCAGAGTGAAGAAATCTAACTTGTTTTTACAAGATGCAAACTTAACATAAATCAGTAACAGAAAGAGCATCTATGCAGTCAAGGGTTGCACTGGTAGCCAGGTTACATAGTACATCAGCCTCCAACCGACCTGTGCGTTCCCACAGGGCGGGCCTCCTTGGAGTACCACCGTCAGGTCGATGTCGCCTG
>JAEANM010022499.1:0-10328 GCA_017656035.1 Myanophis thanlyinensis
AAATTAAATAAATAAATAAATAAATAATTTAATATTTTATGTTTCTGTGGTAACAATATGCTTGATAATATTGTTTCACCCTATAAATTTATAAGATTGGTTAAAAAAAGAGGGAGACAATTTAAGATTAAAAGTATAATCAATAAAATTTAATCAGAACTAAAAATTGTATTTGAAAGGTGATAAAATACTGTTTTGCTGCAAATCACTAATACTACAATGGAGTTATTACTGTATTATGATAGTCATATTTACTAAATACATTTATTAAAGTCATATTTAGTTGGTGATATTTATTAAATACATATTTACCAAATACTAAATGTTTCCTAAATTCCTGCTTTTCATCCTTGTCCTTCTCTTTTTGAGCTGAAATATGAGAGGATTTTTCATGATTTAGCTTTACCTTGATTTTAAAATTCCAAAAATCACATACTGTTTGCCACATTCTGAATAATCTTTTTATTTACTTGCTTACATAGAATTACCAAAAAAAGTAGATGTAGAGTGAATTTGTTAGTACAGGAAGCACAATATTTGGCAGCATATGTTATCCAGAATTTTAGATAAGAAATTTTGAAGTTCCCACTTCAGACATACTGTAATGTTAGTACTATAGAAAAGTTTCATTCCGAATATATTTCAAGTAATGTTTCCAGAGAGTGGTGAGATTAGAATACAAATTGTTAAAATAAGCAATTGATTTTTTTAAGTGATTTGTTAAACTAGTCTTGTTGATCTCCAGTTGGTAAACAATTTTTGATTGTGAATGACATAGACATTGTTTCTCCAGGATTCTCTGTCAGTAACTGATTTTTAGTTCTTATAAACTAATGATTGTCATTGGTAATAGTATCTAATTGTTGTATCTTCTATGACCCTCTTTTTTTGATTGCTTTCTATTTTTCCAAGCATCAGAATCTTCTCTAAGGATTTTTCATCATGTGTATTTTAGCTTTAATTCATTATTAGTATTTTAAGCAAGTAGTCTGATTTTATTTCATCTACTATAAAATTATTTTTTCTTGTAGTCCATGTTATTTCTCCAGCAGCATAGTTTTAAGATCACCAGATAAATTTATGTACCCTTTTTATTGCTCCAGCTTTCACAGCATATGTAACAAATTAATTCAAAATAACTATTGATCCTCAGAAACAGTTACTTTTTTGTTAGGGAAGAATTAACATATTTTTGAAGCAGTGTTATATCAAAGTAAACAGGATCCCTCCGGGGGGGGGGGGGGGGGTTTACCTTCAGATTGGGTGAGTTACCATTAAGTGATCTAAACTGAGAAGTGTTGGAATTAGATTTGCAGCCAAACCACTTGAGTTGCTATTGTCTTTGAACTCAACTGGAATATAACACAGCTGTTGCTTTGGTAGCACTTCACAGTAGGTTTCCAGTGCTGACAAGCTGAACAACTTATTTTCACCCTTAGTATTCCAACACTAGTAGTAACTTTAGTTGTAGAACAATTAAATGTGAATATGGCGTCGTTTAACTTGTAATAACATAGACACACATTATCACTGCAATTCTAAAGAAAAAAGCAGAAGTGTGATTTTCCTATACACTTATAATGGCTTGTCATTGCAGACTTAAGAATAGTTTTGTGTGTTGCTGTATGATATAAAAGGTTTGCCTTAGAAGTATGTAAAAGGTATAGTAGTTGGTCCCATTTGAAATGCCAGATGCCTACTTTATTATAACAAGAAAATGACAGTCAATTCCAATCAGAATTTACTGTGAACTTAAAGGCTGGAAGGACTTTGGCTAATCACTTATAATGGCAAATGAAAATTGAGTTAATGCAACTTAAAAGTTTATATTCTTATTGGATTATATTAGACGATCTACAATTTAATTAAAGTATATGAAATGATCGGCCTTACTTATGCATTTATAGTACAATGCATTTATACAATAGTTTTTTCATACATACATATAGCGTGTTAGCAGGATTGTTTGAGTTACTCTGTAAGCAAGACCTTTGGGAACTGAATACAGGCTTGTAACATTAGCCAACTGTCTAGTTTTGTTCTGAGTATATTAGTTATGAAAGCCAAAATTTTCATATTATTTTTATTTAAACTATTGAAATATTGTCAGTTTATACCACTAGGTCCTATAGTTGACATTATCAGTTTCTCTTCTTAATATAGGATCATTTCAACTATCATGTCCTTCTTTTATTGATTATAGTGCTTCTGTCTTTGGCTTATTCTTTTTTCCTTATAGTTCAAGATTTTCTTGTCGTCCTCCCCTATCTTACCAAACAGTGAAAGCAAAGAGAACTGATTTATATTTATTCATAAAATGTTTCTAGTGGCCCAATTTTCCTTTATTCCTCAGTAGAAACCATCTGGAGCTTGCTCTGTAGCCTAAAATAAAGATAGGCAAGAAAATGAAACAAGACATAGCAAACCATATATAGCTAGAATTATAATAAAGCCATGGATCTAATATTCTCTATTGATTACTGAAAGAGTATGTGAAAATTGTTTTTATCATTTTCAATAATGTTTATTGGAATTTGATTATTTTCATGTCAGTTAAAATATCTAAAGGGTATGAAAATATATGTGATAGGAAAGAAGCAAAGCTATCAAGAGGTTAAGATTCTGTTAAAACAATAGGTAATAAAAGGATCTTCCTGCACTGTAGTTACAGGAGATGTGTAATGCAGGAAAATCCTTTCATTTGCTTGGAATACATTGGGTTTTTTTTCTATTTAGCATAATGCATTTTGCATTTCTTAATAGTTTCTTCCCTCCACTCACTCTACAGCCATTTGTGTTAAGAAAACAAATTGATTGTTGGTGGATAATGCAAACATCATATATGATCCAGGCTAATTTGAATTTTCATTTTAGATTTCAATTGATGTTAAAATAAATATTGTGCATTGCACAAAAAATATTTATATTATGCATCAAAACACATAACATCCTATTTTCACGTAACAATAAGCATAGCATTTTCCAGTTAGTTTTAAATCTGGATTTTTTTTCACAGACTTACCTTGGCAAGGGTGAAATTTTATATGAAGTTTTGTTTTCTGAGAAAATCTGATTAAGCAGATGAACTAATATGATACCTTTTCATCTAACCTTAGTGGAAAATGATCTTATTCAGCTCTACAAAAGTGGCCTGAGGGAGTCATTTGTAATAAAATAGGTTTGCCACTTTTATGTGGGAATGGCATCATGTGAAAACTGGATGTATTCTACATGAGATTATGTGTTCCACATAAAAATATTTCAAGACTCAATTTGATTTATAGGAATAGATGTGTAAAGATATGGCCTCTGTCAATCTAACCAGATAGAGTATTTGGAGGCTGCAGTTGGTGCAGAATGCGGCTGCGCGAGTGATCTTGAGGGCTCCTCGGAGCTCCCATGTAACACCTCTCCTGTGCGAGCTACACTGGCTCCCTGTGGCCTTTTGGGTGTGATTCAAGGTTTTGGTTCTCATCTTTAAAGCGCTCCATGGCTTGGGACCCGGGTACTTATGGAACCACCTGTTGCCACCATCAGCCTCCAGCTGACCTGTGCGTTCCCACAGGGTGGGCCTCCTTGGGGTTCCACTGTCTGGACGGTGTCGTCTGACAGCCCCGAGGGTGCGAGCCTTCTCTGTGGGTGCACCCTCCCTCTGGAACAAATTGCCCCCAGAGATCCAGACCATTACGGACCTACGGACCTTCAGGCGCACATAAAAACCCACCTGTTTCAGCAGGCCGGTCTGGCCTAGTACTTAATGGGAGTTTTAAATTCGTTTTAAACTAGTTTTAAATTTTAATTTTAATTTTTAATTTTTAACAATTTTTTAAATTGGGTTTTTAATTGATTGGCCATTGTATTTATTTGAAATTTTAATTTGGTTTTAATTGTACATATTCATGTTTTTATTAGGCTGTACACTGCCTCGTGTCCTTCGAGAGGGAGGCGGTATAGAAATTCAATAAAAGTTAAAGTTAAAGTTAGACCAGACAGGAAACACAACCATATAAGCTAATTCTACTTTATTGTAAAGCTACATTAACAGAAATTTGAAGTCTGAAAGTGCAATTCTCCTGCCATTTCATTTACAACTTGAGAAACTAGGGAATGTCCCTTCTGGGCTTTTTGCCCTACCCACTATCTCCCTGCAGGCTATGCTGTCTCTTAACTGACAGTTCCCTAGGCAGCATTTCTTTGCTCCATCTCCCAAGGTCTTTCCCACATATAATTATAGCTTTCTACCAATTTGTTTTTTGCAGGTTGCTGAAAAAAAGTGAAGCTTTTTGTAACTCCTAGTAGAGAATTAATTCTCCTATGAGATGAAATGTTCTGTCCAGTCCTGTTTCACAGTAGCTTTTAGAGCCTGACTGTACAAAAAGGACATTATTTGATTGTTCCTTGTTGCCAGAAGAGCTAGCAATTGTATTTAAATAACAATCATCCCCAAGCCTGTAGACCTTAAGCTTTGATCAAATATGCAGTGCATAACTTCTCTAATAGATACTGATATACTCATATAGTCATGGTTACTGAAAAGTAAACCCCGTGAAGTAACTCAATAATTCCAATTTGCATTGGTGAAGGATTGTAACTCTCAGCATCTTATCCTGGATGTTAGATGGAACTGATAGGTGGATAGGCGTGTAATGGCAATTATATTCTGATTCTGTGCCATTTGAATCACATTCAGGTAACGTTTTTTATATCTATAAAGAGCTGGATTGAAATAATTGCTTAGATTCATATTAAAATATTTTTGATGAAATCTGATAAAATCATTGAGGAAATCAGATTAACAAATGAATTTTCAGAATCTTTGGCTTATCTATTGTTGCCATTGGATTTCTGGAATTCTAGAGTTTTACATATTTTTGCAAAATATTTAAAGTTTACCAAACAATATTTTCCATTCCATTTTCTTTTTTCTTTTATATCCAGAAAGTACAGAATAAAGTATGCAAATAAAGTAGCTTTCCAAAAATGTGTGGAATAGATTAATAGATTTATTTATTAAAGGTGATTTGTTTGCATATATTTCCTTTAAGATTAGTACATGAAATCCCATAAAGATGGTATATATAATCTTGTAAATTCTTCAGTCAAAACTGAGTAGAAGATAAAAGTCAAAACTGAGTAGAAGATAAAAATCTCCTGAAATAGCAAATAGATCCAATCAACTGGAGGTAACAAAATTTAGGGGAAATTATAATTTACCATTGTAACAAAATGTAAATAAAGTTATCTGGCCAGCCTAAATAAATGTGTTTAAAACTCATTGAATGAAAAGCAAGGAAAAGAAAAGGAAAACAAATGTGCATTATACATAGATTTCTGCAGTGTTTTGAAGTACTTTGTTATACACAAAAAGCAATTGTCTTTTTTCAGTCTTGCTGTAAAACAGTTTTTTGATTAAACACTGTATATATTATATCTTCAATATCGAGAATTGATTCATATCACATATATTAACATTTTAACTTCCATAATTCTATTAAAATTAATGATGTCACATTGGGTTTAAAACAAAAATGGGGAATAAACAGTGGTGTTTCAGATCTTAAAACAGCATGAAATTGTCTAGCTGAAAGCTTCCAACTGCTAAAAAATATTTTGAAGAATGTTATTTGATTCTGCTGCTTCTACTATAGGTTCATATGGTGTTTGCATATAAAGGCTTTCTTTATGGTGGTTCCTACCAAGTAAAATTACCCTAAAGTCCTCTGTAGTTTAATACCACAAGTATATTTCCTATACTTTCCTAGACTTAATATGCAAACTGTTTCCAGGTTCAGAGCTATAGTAATTCTAACATAGGAACTGTAATATAGATGTTTTATGATATGTGGCTTATATTAAAGCAATAGGAAATAACATGTCAGTTTTCTCATTAGTAAATTGTTATAATAGCTTACATAAAATGAGACAGCCTATTAATATTTTCCTTAGATTCACATTTAAAAGAAAAATACTGCTATCTCTATAAGTATCCTTATGATACAACAAAGAAATTCATTATATTAAAATGATTTGGCATGTCTAAACTAGCTTGAGCTATATGAAAATTTAAAGATATTGCTGAGTATCCATTTTTTAATTTTAGTAAAATAATGAAAAGCATATTTTATTTTAACTTACAGTGTAAAAGCTAATTGATATGAAACATCTAGTTCTGCATATCTGTTGCAAGTTCTTTTGTGGTATTAAAAACCATTTTTCTTGTTACATATTTAACTTACATTGGAAAAGCAATTTAAAATTCTTATTCATACATCTACCGTACATTTGTGTTACCTGTCTGCTCATGTCAAAAGAGCCTAGCCCAATTTTTAAAAAAATCTACTGCCAAGTTATAAAATTTGCATTTTATTTTTACAGGCAATATAATACACATTAAATGAATTGGAAATAGCAACAGTTTTTAAAAAAGAAGATTTTTACTTGGATAAAATAATTGCTGTAGTAGTATAAAAGAACATAGTGCTTGACCATTATTTAGGAAAATACTAAACCGTATCAGATTTAGTCAAACAAAAAGCAACACTCTAATTAATCTAACATTATTCGTGTTTCTCATATCTCTGTTTTTCTTTTCTAGTGAACACAGAGTTCTTTGAAAACGATTATGTAGTATTTCTGGTTTTAGTTCTCACTTATATACTATATTCCTATTGTATTTCTACATGTTTCTCATATAGAATAGGAATATAATAGATTATATAATTATAACATCCTATAGAAACATAGTAGTTTATAATATGTGCCTATTATAGTTTGAAATATGTTCAAAATGGCTAATTAAAAAGGAGAAAAGAAATCTAGCATTTAAAGAAATCTAGAGATGACGTTTCATTTAAACACTTCCCACAATGTTTGGAAAAAGTAAACAAATACTTTCCTTTTGCTGAAGTTAAGTTGCATTTGTCTTTTAATTTTATTTTATTCTCACATTTCAACCTTAGATGGACTGCTTAGTATATCATCTTTTAATTTTATTTTTGTCCCCATACTCACACTCTCTCTCTCTCGCTCTCTTTCTTAAATCTGTTTTGCAGAAATATATGTTCTTCATGCTTATTCTTAATATGTTGTATTAGGACTTAGTGCAAAGAACTAAAACAAAAAACCCCACTGTGTTGCACATTATTCCTGAGGAATACTTATCCATGCTTCCCATTGTCTACCAGTTATGAAGCAAAGCTTTCCAACTATAGTATGTTTCATCTTTTAAGCAAACCCACATACCAACATAACACAAGCACTTTGTCCCATAATGACTTTTTAGCTTCTACAGCACCTATAAGCTATGGCTGCAGACTATATTAATATTAATGAAAAAATGGAAGTTTTAGATTTAGTGACTCTTGTTCCCTCCCTGCACCTCTCTTATATTAAATCCATTAGCAGAAATGCACGTATATTAATAAATTAAAAAAAAAGAAAAAAAAATGGGTCTCCCTTCAGAAAATTGACCTTTGCAGTATTATGCCTTCATATGACCATACTGATATTTGAAATGGACCTGAATGCTTGTTACCTTGTTACTTCAAATGCAGCCTTATAAAATTCTAATTTTATAAAATGTGCTTAATTATACTGATCTGCTTTTGATGGCTGATAAAATGTGTTGAACATTATTTTATGAATATTATAATTATTAACAGAACTTAATAAGACACTTCTAATTATAAGTCCACAATTTTATTGTTCATTCATAAAGGCATCATTGGTTTCTATATAACCACTGCAAAAAATAATAATAGGTGAAATAATCCCCAGAGTTAATTTCCTATACTTTATTTCATAATTAGAGTTTACTTTAGGCTCTCAAAAATATGAAGCCCGCCTTATAGTAGAAATATGGCATTAATTCTTAAATTTGGTAGATATTCAAGTTTATGTTCACAAGTGTAAAAATAAGACCTTCATAATTGCTCCATTTATATTTCTTTTCATAATGAAGTTAAGTAAATATTTTATAGCATTTGGTACCACTTGTTTACAAATCTTTATGTCCGTCTGTTGCTATGAAACATGTGTTCACTATTAATTTTATATAAATTTGTTCAATTCATAATTCTCAAATTCATATAAAACTCAGTTTATTTAAAAGCATTTTACAAAGTACAATTTGTAATGTGCACAAAATATATACATTATGATAGTATATACATAAATATAATAGAGAAAATATTAAAATGTGCATTTGATTAAATTATATGTATTAGGAGAAATGTATATGAAAACGTATTAGGATTTTTGTATCAATTTTTATTTTTTTTACATTTTTAATTTATACAGAAGTAAGCTAAACAAAATTAATTGAGAAGTGAGCTAAATAAAGTGGAAAGCAAAATATCCATATGTATGTACCTGTATTCCAATAAATATTGTAATGGATAGAATAATGAATACAAAAAAAATGGTGTTTTATGCAATACCTGACCAGTTCCTAGAAAGAATAAATGCAAAGGGGGGTTTTTTAGTCACCAATATTTGGATGTGCAGAATATACATGAAGAATTATATTGTATTTGTGTATTTTCTCAAGGTAACTATTATTAAGTTGTTATATTTTTAAAAAAATCCTTCATTTTCTCATATTGTCCAGGTTATTTGGACTGGTTGATTCTGCATGCTGGCCAGGTAGGTCAGAATGAACTCGTGTTTTTAGAAGCAATTACAATTAAGTTGTATCACACTCAAAGCATATTGGAAGATGTAACATTATTTTTCTCTTGGTTGATATATAACAAGAGATATTATCTTATTATTTATTGAATGCCTGACAAGATACAAGATTTTCTGTTTACTTTTTAAAATAAATTGTGTCAGAAGGCTATGATTTTAAACTCGGGTATCATGAAAAGCATTTCCTGTTGGTTATTTTTCGTTGTATCTGTTTTCTGTTCAATATTTTTTCTTCCCAAATTCAAAAAAGGAATTTAGGATTAAAATAGTGACTAAGGGTACAGTGACATCCCCTTTCAATTCCCCCACTGAAATTGCAATCTTAAATAAGTTTGTAAGCTTCACTAAATGTTTGTGTGTTATAAAATTGTATGTTGCCCAATTTCATATATTTGGGGTAGTTTATAAGGAAAACTTCTGTATAAGCTCTCTTCTGTATAATCTCTTTTGTTTCTACTTTATTTTCCTTGATAACAATATGAAAATCCTTGTTTTAATAATACATTATTGTTATAAAACTTCACCGAATTTCAATTTTATGTCATTAATGTTTATATGACTCCTAAACATCAATACATTTTTCCAATCTATGCAAAATCTTGAACAAAAAGGGCTACTGTGATAAATAGCAGACAGGTGTTATGCTTGTGTGAGATCCAAAGTACTTCTAAATCCTTTTGAACTATGTACAGCTATAATTTATATTCATTCTTACCTAGAGATCATAGTATATTTGCTTGGCAGTTTGCCAACATAAAAAAACAGTCATCAAATTATATGATAAAATTATTTGTATGTTATATATATGCATATAATGGACTGGCCCTGTGATGTATGTGAAATATTTGCACATTCTAGAGATTAATAGCAACATTTGTGTATGAAGAAAACTTATTAATATAAACAATTGAAATCAAAATCAGTTTCCATTAATCAATTACAACTTGGCTGTATTTTTTTCTTTCTCCTACAATTCAGTAATTCTGCTATTAAGAAGCCACGGTTAAAATATTAAATATTATTATAAATGAAAGTGTAGAGAATTGTTCTTTACATGTTAATAAGAATAGAGCTCTTTCTCACTGTTTATGCTGAACATACAATCACCTCTTCAAGAAAGCCTTTGGCTTTGAGAAAGTGACTACTGCTCTCTGCCTGTAGCCTTACCTTCTGTCTTCTGTCAGTAACACCAAAGGAAAGAGGCCCCTTCATACAACTTGCGGGAAATTCAGTCTCTTGAAGCTAGTAACTATGATCTGTATGATGTGTTCATTGATAGTACAGTTTTGATTAAATTATCAATGAATATGTAATACATTAAACAAAAGTGAATGTAGTTACTCTTGTTTTTTTTCTTTATTGAAAATATTTGCTAATTGTTGTGATCATTTGCAATCATAATTGTCTATTATAGCCAATGTGTTTTTCCTAGAACAATAATTACAGTAATTGCTGAACAATGGGTTAATACAAAATGTAAACTATAGTGTTTAATGGAGAAATTTAAGAGCAGATAAAAAATATAGCATCCCACATATTTCTCCATAATTGTACAGTCCTCCAGAGATAATGGATATCATTATCAACGGCGCCTGTCCTAGGAAACTTGGCAAGGTTATGATTGTTTGTTACAGCTTTGG
>JAEANM010022500.1:0-11592 GCA_017656035.1 Myanophis thanlyinensis
TATCTTGCTTTGCATGTAATGAATCTATCTCATATATTAGTTTCACCTTTTAAGTTGCATTTACTGAAATAAATGAATTTTTGCACGATATTCTAATTTTTTGAGTTTCACCTGTATAATTAAGGTAAAATATAATGCAGACATCCAAATCTGCAAAGACAAAGTTAGGAAAGCAAAAAGAACAAAAAATTGAAACAAAAGTCAAAGGTAATAAAAAAAGTTTATTTCAATATATAAATAACAAGAAAAAAGTCAAGGAAACAGTAAGTTCACTAAAGAGAGATGATGGCAAAGAAGTAATAGGCAGCTGAGAGAAAGCAGAACTGCTTAATTCATTCTTTGTATCAGTCTTCACACAAAAAGAAACTACAGCCCAACCTACCAACAACCTAACTGTAAATGACAGACTAGAAATAAAAATTAACATGAGAAAAAAATGGTTAAAGAACAGCTATCTGAATTTGATGAATATAAATCATCGGGACCTGACAGATAACATCCCAGAGTTCTGAAGGAGCTGGCAGAGATTATCTCAGAACTATTGTATCATATCTTTCTAAAATCTTGGAACAATGAGGTATTACCTAAGGATTGGAAAAGAGCTATTGTGATTCCCTTCTTCAAAAAAAAAATAGACCCAGGAAACTACAAACCAATAACCCTAATTTCAATACCTGGGAAGATACCAGAAAAGTTAATCAAAAAACAGATCTGCGAACATTTAGAAACAAAGTTATAACTAAAAGCCAGCATGAGTTTGTTAAAAACAGATCATGCCAAATCAACCTTATTTCATTCTTTGACAAAGTGCCTAAATTAATAGACCAGCAAAATGTTGTGGACATGGTATAGTTAGACTTCTGCAAGGCATTTGACAAAGTAGACCACAACCTACTTCTTTGTAAGCTTAAAAAATGTAGAATAGACAGCATCATCACCAGATAGATTTGTAACTGTCTGAAAGACCATAATCAACAAGTAGTACTACATTTTTAGATTCAGTATTCTTTTATATCTTCATAAATGACAGATAAGGGAATAGAAGGGGGAACTTGTCAAATTTGCAATGACATTAAGCTGACAGGAATAGTTAACATCCCAGAAAACAAATTTGAGAGACTATTTAATATGGAGCAAAGTTTTATATTTAGGCATGTAAAACCAAAGTACAGATTAGGCATTATCTGGCTCAAAAACAATAATGAGAGGGACCTTGGAGTGCTAGTAATTGTAATAAGTTTTAAGCAGATATAACCCAAAAATTAACAGTATCAGAACATTGAAGGAAATAAAACAAACATTCTTTTAAAAGGATAAATCTCACAGAATCTAAAACTGTTTTCATTCAAAAGCAAAGCCATAATCTTTGGAAGACCAGACATGTTACAAAAGTCATCACACTTAATCACAAAAGGAAACATAGTAAAAGATTCCAAATAACAAACAAACAGAAAATTGCCAGAGGATATCACTAGAAATAACAAAACATAGATTCCAGACAATACAAAAGCAAACATTTACTCGCAATAACCCACACAAATTTCCTTTCCTCCTTTTGACAAGACTAACCCTAGGACAGGAAAAAAACAATGCTAAGCAAGATTAAATCAGAAGACAGGAAAACCAAAATCGCAGGAATCACTGTAATTAATAAACATGTATAATCCTTAAATTACACAAAAACTTCAAAGGAATAATATATATAAAAATAAGAACTGATACCTGTACAATTGGTCTGCAATTTAGGAATGCTGGGTGTTCACTTTTCTTGCCTTCCTGAATTAAAGATTCCTGCTTTCAGGCAGCTCGCTTTTGCATAATTATTTCTCCAAACTTTGGTGACAGCTCCCAGCTGGGAAACAAACTGGGGAATTCCTTGCAACAATTGGCAACCACAAAGGGACTCCTAGCCAATCCAGCCACCAGACAGAACCTGGAGACTGCAACCCTGCCAGCACAGACCTTTTTCCGAGAGAAAAATCCACAGACCCTGCCTGGGAGGCATCAGGTAATAAAGAGAGTCCTTGAGTCCTTTGCACTCAACAGCTGCCTGAAAGTAGGTAAGTACCACTAAATTAAAATCCCTAGAATTGAAAGGTGAAAGAGTATGTGCATGTGTGCATGGGGCTTCACCCTCGGTAGTAGCTTGATCCCACCTCTGCAAAGATCCCATCTTTGAAAAAAAGACACATCAGTACTACAGTTATTAAACAGGTAAAGCAGTTTCAGCAATATGGGGAACAACAGATGAGGGAAAAAATGGATTCACATATTTCAGAAAAAGGATGGACAAATAAAACCATACTGTAAATGCAAGAATGCTCTTTAAAATTTCCCTCATAACTTTGGGCTGTTCTTAAATGTGCAGAGAGGGAAGGAAAATAAACTGAACAGTTTTCTTTTCACTCTGATCTGCTGGCCAGGCAAAAAAAAAGGAGTGAAGAGTTTTAGTGCTTATTAGCAAAATATTTTTGCTGGAGACATTTTCCAGTTACAACTACATCGAGGGCACACAGAGACTTAGACACACATATACACACAAAGATAAGAGAAACAAAACAGAAAAAGGAAAACAGAACTCTCAGGTTTACACCCTGGTTATTCTCACAATAAATCTCACTTAAATTAGGGAAGGCACAAATCTTAACAAACATACCATGTGGTTGCATGGAAGACAGAGAGGAAGAGAGAGAAACAACCAAGAAAAAATAAACAAAGAAAAACAAAACCCCCAAAATTCCTATTTATATATTTCCATTTTCTTTTAAGTACCTTTATTTTGCCAAACTGGTTTTCCAGCTTCATCTTGTCCCTGAGCAAAGCCGACTTCTTGCATATCTCTCTTACTCTTTGTTTTTCCAGCTAGGACAGGCATCTGCCCATTGTCCCATGCCTTGAACAAATCTCCTAGGGGTCTCCTAATTGTCACCTTTGAACTGCTGCTTCCCATGTTCCCTCTCAGATGTGGAGCTTATTTTGACTCAGTCAGGTAGAATAAGGAAAAAAATGCCTTATGGTTTTTTGATAAAAAAGGGCTGTAAGGACTCTGCTTCCCTGATGGAGTACAAGCCCCTCCTGAGAACTACTTGGCATTAGTTTTCAGACCTCCTTGTGGGTCCAGGAGGAGCTGTTGCTTCCTAAGTGGTGAGTACTGACACCTTCTTCCCTGCCACCAGTTTTCAGGTTCCTTGTGAACCTGGGATGACCTGATCCCCCTATGCGATGAGTACTGGCACATCCTGAACTGTGGTTTGCTCAGTGACTTCCTAGCTTGTTATCCAAGTTTAACTCATTAACTTTTCAATTCCATTTTAACCCACTCACTCCTTTCCATAACAGAAGGTCCTGTGCTCTGGCAATCCCCCATGCTCTCCAGATTGTTGGTCTTTCTGTGGTTAGGAAATGCACAGAGGGAACAAGATCCAGCTGTGATTGGGAGAAGGGTCCTCTCACTCACACACACACAAGCATACACACATTTCCCATGCTTTTCTGGGCTAGAAATTTAAATTTTAGAGGTACTCACCTTCTTTTCAAGACTTTGAACTCAAAACTCAAAACCCCTTTAAAACCTTATTCCAAATAGCCAAAGTCCAGGAAAACTCACCCACAGTCTCAATAGATCTGCTTCCAGCAAGGGAGGATTGGTCCATTGGTCAGGTTAGCTTGGAGTCCCATCTGGAGTACCAAATTGTTGAGTTCAGTTCAGTTCCAAGTGGGGAGAAAGACACTGGAACATGAGGCTATTTGGAAAGGTTTATTGGTAGACAGGTAGACATGGTTTGAGTTTCTGGCCAAAAAGGCACATGGGTAAGAGGGATGGCTTTATACCCACTCTTGGGCTATGTCCTTGCTTCCTGTTCCTGTGGCAAGCGAAAATATCCTGATTGGTTGTAGGCTCCCATATGGCCATGGGTCATATTTTAAATTTGGTTCACACTTTTGGGCTTTGTGTCAAGAAAAAGGAGACTTTGGATTGGGGGCTTTGCTGCTGAAAAGTATTAGCTATTGCTTTTCGTATTATAATGGACCTTTCAGCTTTGAAACATTTTATTCCTGCGAGGCCAATGGGTCGGAGGAGTGGTGGTTGATAGAACCGACTTGCGGCTGTTATCTAGTCTGCATTCTTTTAACATATTTCTCATGGGAAAGTTTTTCTGGGTTGTGAAAACCTGCGAGGGGAAGTCCTGGAATGAACATTGGAACTTTCTTTGAAGGGGTTGGTGAGAAATTAATGTGATAATTAGTGGGGTGGAACTTTCATTTTACTTGGGTGGAAAAAGCCCAGGAATTTCAGATTCAGGATTTCTCCAGACTGTACCAGTACAATGTCTTCAATAAAATCTTATTCTGTGGACTTTCATCTCTTTGGAATTCTGATTGCATTACTGATGTTGTATAGAACCCTGACATTTTGTTTGTGCCATGTGAGTAATCATGTTCTGAGGGTGAAGGTCTTTTGTGTTGTATATAGCGGGGTGGGGGACAGGGAGCCCAGTCTTTTGTATTGAAGTTGCTGGGGTGGGGACAGGGAGTTGAGGCTCTGAGTTTGTCTTTAGAAACATGTTTCTCCTTTAGGGAAAATATATTATTCTGCCTTTTTAGTATTTCATATTACTTTTTAGTATTTAGTATTTTAGAATTAGAAAAAAACAATTACTACCCAACCTGCCTTCCATTGAGAACAATTACTACAAACCTGACTTCCATTAAGGATACTGCACAAGTCAAAAAGAGGGTTGGGAAAATATTTACAGACCACTCACATCCTGGACATAAATTGTTTCAATTCCTACCCTCAAAGCAATAGTATAGGGCACTGCACACAAGAACAACTAGACACAAGAACATTTTTTCCTGAACGCTATCACTCTGCTAAACAAATAATTCTCTCAATACTGTCAAACTATTTACCAAGTCTGCATTACTATTCTTCTTCTTCATCATTCCTATCACTCATTCCCTCCCACTATGACTATAACTTGTTGCTTGTATACTTATGATTTATACTGATTATTGTTTCCTAGTATGATTTGATTGCTTATACTCTATGACTATCATTAAGTGTTGTATCTTATGATTCCTGACGTATGTACCGTTTCCTCTTATGTACACTGTGAGTATATGCACCAAAGACAAATTCCTTGTGTGTCCAATCACACTTTGCCAATAAATAAAGAATTCTAAATTCTAAAATTTATAGAATATTTAATTGTCCTAGGAGTGGGGTGGGTACTAACTTCCTATTTGCCTTTACAACACTGCTCATAGTATGGAGGAACAAACAGGGACAGCTTGAAATCCTAATACCAGAGGGTAAGTATGATATTGTGCCTATTTTGAAACTTGGTGGGATGGAACTCATGATTGGAACACACAAATAGAAGTATATAAACCTTTTTCTTGTTCCATAAATCATGTTCTATTGCCTGGGCAAGTTCTTCTTTTGGTAAGGATTTTCAGTTTCTACTGATACTTTAACCACTACACTAAACAGCCACTAAATTGTTTAGCCTAGTTGTACAGATTTATAAACTGGTAGCTCGTTTAATTTGATTTAGATATACGATATCTATATTCTTTTATTGCTGTCTTATACAGTGTTGCTGTTGCAACTGTGTTTCATTCCTGTTTTCCTTAAATTGGTTTATTTATTTAATTTCTATAGCCACCCATCTCAATGACTCTGAGCAGCTTAGAATACAAAAATTGTTACCCTAGGTTCCTTTCCTGTTCATTCCCTAGAGTATTTATACCTTCTAGATATTTTTAATTTTATCACCTTTTTAGTAATCCTATAATTTTTGTATAGCTTTAACAATATTCTTATGTTCTGCTTTGTTGAAAAATATAGCATTTGGCCTCCTTTAATGGGTCTCTGACTATGTAATAAAATTGTAATGGTTATAAATTGCTTATGACTTTAATACAATAACGAAAAACAGGAGAAATAAACTATTTTAGAGCATTTTACAAACTTTCCATAATGTAGAACACATACTCGTCCTCTTTTCTGGGACAAGGACGCACTTAAGTATTTCATTTAGGCCTTCTTCTCTGACGTCGAACTCGTTTTCGTTCTGTACTTTTTTTTCTGCTATAAGCAAGAAAAAGAGAAGGTGGGAGGAATGCAGTGGAAGCCTCGTGACGGAATTGCCCAATCATGAAATGACCTTGCTTTCCAGCTAAATTACTTTGTATTAGTCACTGTCTGGGAAGAAAGAAGGGTTACTATCCTGTCTGTCGCGCAGGAGGGAGGTTCTGAAAAAGTGGGAGGGTTTTGGATGCGGCGCCAGAGGGTAGTGTTTGTTTCTACGAGCTGCTTGCGAGGGGAGGAGAAGGTTGTGGTATTTGGACGGGACAATGGCGGCGCTAGCAGTCTCTTTTCGGAGGTTGTTACAGGCCTTCCTTGCAAGTTTTTGCTGTTCAGTTACTTTGACGATGACAACTACAACTGGGTTGCTTCTTTTCCTTCTTCCTGAAGCAGCAACGGGTGAGTCACGTATGACACTTAAAATAAGCCAGGTTGGGAGCAACTGGGCCGGTCCAGTCTGTTCCCTTTAAGGAACATGGCGCTTCTGCAGCCGCCCAGGACTAAGAGCGTCGGGGAACAGAGTGTGTTATGAGATGGTCGAAGGAAGGAGAGTGCGGTTTTCACCGACAAGGAACCGCTACAGCGGCAGACTGGACAATAGATGCTGAAAGCAATTTAGCGGCTTTCTTTGAATATAATTGTAGCGGATGGAGTAATACACTCTTTTCGTTCTATCATTCCATTCTCTGCCCGAAGCAGGCGAGCAAACAAAAGATCAGCGACAGAGGTCGTAGTCTCAGTTTACTTAGAAGATGAATCCCATAAAACGAAATTTTAGAATGCTCCTTTTCTAGAGCATGGACGCAATGCATCATATCAATGTTTTGTGTTTGCGCAGTTCAGCATGGAACATTGCTTGTTATATTGGTAGAAACTGTACCATCTGGAATAAATCTTGTGCAGACAAGGAGAGCCCCGAATTCCTCCCTGTATCATCTTCTCTTAGTCTTGCAGAATAGGGCAGATGGTATTTGTTTATTTGTTTATTAATATAAACGTACTTCCTATTTGAGGACAGAGGGTGGGAATTATAGAATCTGACTTTGATTTCTATCAATTCACTGTCAAAGTTCTTACATATCAGGCACCAAACGCTGCTTTCAGTTTCTTCTTTCCATGTTTAATACATTTCCTCAAAGTATAAAAATTAGTGGTGCCTATAATCTGTATCACATTTTGTTTGTTTATTGAGTTCATACACCACCACCTCATTGATAAGATTGATTTTAATTTTACATTAATCCCCCTAAAGTTTTGATACTTGGCAATTTAACAAATTATTGGTTATTTCATACATTGTTCATGCAGAAAGCTTGCAAGATAATACTTAGTATGTTATTTTATTAGGCAATTGTTTGTTTATATTTTAATTATGTTTAGTTTTTACATTAAATGAATGATCGTTTAGTTTGGTCTCTTGGTGACTTTCCTATCTGAGGACCTCTCCCTGGTATCTTGTCAAACATAGTTTCTTTCAATTGTTGGATGGTCAACTTTGAATCAGATTTGATATCAAGCCTCACTTTGTTTTTTTCCTCTTCCACTTGTTCCACTAACTATTCCTAGCATCATTGCCTTCAATGAATTTGCATGCATGACATGGCCAAAGTAAATGAGGTAGTCTTATGATTTTTGCTTCTAGTGATTATTCTGGCTTTCTTGGTTTATGTGATAGTTAGTTTATGATCAGCACCACAGTTCAAAGGTGTCACTTCTTTTTTGATCAGCCATACATCATTCTAGGGAAGACTTGCTGTAATTAGCCTGCTTTTTGTATTTATATCAATATCTTTGTTTTCCAGATTTTATTTATGTTAACCATTGTAGTGCAATCTAAGGTTATCCTGCCTTTAATTTCAGGAATAGAACTGCCATTGTGAACAATTCTGGATCCAAGGAAGATAAATTCTCGAACTAATTCAATTTTCTCCTTGTTGATTTTAAACATTTCCAGCTGTTGTCATTATCCTGATATTAAGACTAATCTAATCATTCTGAATTGTAATTATATGGAATTTTCTTACTATGCATCATTACTAAAGATTGAGCTCTTTTTCAATCTTTTTATACATTATTTGAAGGAGGATAAGTACTTGTCTAAGTGTTGGATTTACTAACATTGCTCTTCCGTTTTTTTCTCTTTTATGACAAACCTAATATAAAATCAGTGTTCCTATATATCTATATAATGCATCCTCAAATCAATTTCAGAGATCTATAGAATGAAAATAACATTTACAATTAACATTATAAATCCACTTGGATGCCCCAATTTGATGTGGAAAAAATAAAAATTGTAATTCAACTCTTCAAAGTGCCATCACTTATAAAAAATTAAATTTGAAACATTTTGTGAGATCCGCATGATCTTAATGTCACAAATATCTGTCTGATATCAGTTTATAACCATCTCTTAAATTTTTATTGCAGTGGTAACAATATTTTAGAGATATTTATTTTGAGAATGGATATATTGTCAAAAAATTGATCCTTGATTTCAATTGTTATAGAAAAGAAAATTTAAAAGAAAAGGGAGAGAGCTGTAAAAAAACAAAATTGGGAATGTAAACAAAAAAAAGCTACAGAGTAACTTTCTTTGATACAGATAAAATACAATGAATCTTTGTATCATGGGTGTTTAGCATTAGTAATTGTATATTTATTAAATCCCAATATTAAACTTTTGACTTTTTTCAGTTTCAAGCAAATAAATCAAAAAGTAGTTTAGATAAAGTCTTTTTTAATCAATGCAGTCAATTTTGCCATCTTTACCAACTCCATTAATTTCATCATCCTTCCATTGTATACATTGTGAGACCTTTCCTCTCTGCATATAAAGAAGCTTTCCTGTTATTGTTATATATAAGTAGAAAATTCCCTGTTTTTTTCCAAATTATCCCACAAACCTAAAAAAAAACCCAAACCCTAGCTTGGAAGATTGTCTAAATTAAAATACATACCTGATTCCAATATTTTAAAGACAAGAATGCTATTTTAATGGGAATTACAATTATTGAGAGAAACAGTAAAAGAGAGATTTTAAATATAAAAATATAGAGAAAATATAAAGAGAAAGCTGGTGAGAAATTAAGTTTTATTTTCTGGGGTTTAATTTTGTGTCCAACATATACAGAGGGACAAGCAATAAAAAGGAACAATAATTACAACTGGAACTTAAACTAAAGGGACAGGTCCTGATTGTGAAGACAGGGGCTTGTAAAGAATAATAACATGCTGTAACATTTTTGAACAATGAATTTTCTGAGTTTCTTTGGATAAATCCTTGAGCTTTTGATGATTATGATAGACCCCTTGAAACTGAAAACAAATATAATTTCAGAATGATTATCATCCTAGTCAAATTGCTAACCAGCCTACTCTTGAAAACCTCCAGCAATGTAGCTCCTGCAACTGTGGAAAGCAAGCTTGTCCATTGATTAATAGTTCTTACTATCAGTAATCTTTCTCCTTAGTTCTAGATTAAATCTCTCTTTAACAAGCTTCCACTTGTTGCTTCTTGTCTTGTCCTTTGGTGCTCTGGATCCCCTTTTCTCTATAATAGCCCTTTAAGTACTGGAAGACTTAATTCTCCATCCTAATTCTTTCCTTTAATAGGCTAGACATAACTAGCTCTCTCAACTGTTCATTATGATGTAGCTTCCAGGCCTCTTATCACCTTTATTGCTTTTTTCTGCACACTTTTTAGGGTCTCAGCATTTTTTTTGTATTGTTACCAGAATTGTACACAGTATTACATATGTGGCCTCTCTAGTGTGGTGTAAATAGTATTACAATTTCTCATGATCTTGATGCTATCCCTCTGTTGATGCAACCTAGGACTACATTGGTTTTTTTGGCAGCTGCAGTCTGCTGTTGACTCATACTTAAATGGTAGACCATTAGGACATCCAGATCCATTTCATAGTTACTATTGTTGAGCTAGGCATCACCCATTCTATATTTACACATTTGATTTTTCCTGCTTAAGTGCATGGCCTTAACTTTTCTCATCACTGAATTGTCTCTTTGAATAGCGTCTAATGCTCATTTGTCAAGATCCTTCTGATTCTTGTCTATCTTCCAAAGTATTGGCATTTCCTCCTAGCTTTAGTGTCATTGGTAAATTTGGTGAGTTTAAAGGAATGCTAGGCCCAAGTAGAGATGAAAAATTTCCAGAAATTTTGAAGCCATGAGAAAAACATTTTTCCCTGGGTTTTTTTTCAGAAAAAATAGACATTTTTGAAAAAAAAAAAAGTTCAGTATAGAGTAGTTTTACAAATTTTGTGAAATGCAATGTGTATAAAAGTATACTTGTAATAAACAGGTAACTACCCCCTTTTCTCTCAAAAGCAATCCAAAAAAAAATCAAGAAGAGCATGATCAATTTTCTCCTAATTTTCAGGTGTCATTTTATCTATAAATGAAGGTATTATGTATTGTTTTGAGGTAGTGCTTTGCAACACTTCCTTACTTGAAAATGCTGGTACAGAAACACTTTGTGATGATCCAGTAGAAAGCATATTTCTGGAATTAGAACTCTGGAAGGAAAAGCTACTTGCACTTTCATTCTGGTCCTCCTCATTTAATTCCATAAAGTATTTTTTAATATCTTTAGGGCATCTCTGGCATGCCTCTGCCATGCAAGGATATGATTTGTCATCTTTGTAGCATTTCAAAAAGAATATTTCTTCTCACAATATTTGCAAATTGCAGCTTTGCTCTCAGCAAAAATTGTACTGTGGAAATAATAGATTTTGGTCTCACCATTTTACTGAGAGGAGGAAAGTAAAACCAATTTACTGTCCAAACTATAGATAAACATTATGCTGTGTTGGTGGAGAACATGAATAGGAATCATTTAAGGGTTACAAAAGAGAAATTATTTTTTCAGACAAATTTACCTTCTTACTTGTCAGTTAAGGCCTGAGAAGAGGACAGAAACTATCATTTATTGTATACTGATAATTACTCAACTGTAGGAGGTCCGAGATACACAAGCAAACTAAACTGGGGCCTTTTCTCTAGAATTTGTTCCCCCTAGTGGCAGAAATGCATATTTCTGTTATTTAAGAATTGCATTGAGAAGTACAGTGTTACTTGAATTGTATTTCAGGATTTGCTTGTCTTCAGCTGAGAGAACTTACAGTAATTTAAGACTTTACAAAAGGTCTCAAAAATCTTTCATTAAGGAGTTCATGTTATATAGTTTGAATACTATGCCATAGATATATATTATCATTTGAAAAAACATATTCCACATTCCTTTTTCCCCAATTTTTCCATTTTTTCCCAAGGCTTTCTCATCTCTAGGCCCAAGACAGAATCTTGATGCTTCATTCCATTTAGATGTACAGTTGTGTTCAAAATTATGCAATCCCCAATGCTGTAAAGGGTTTTAGGGAATTTAGTGTACATTTGTAGTTGTATTCAGAATGAAATCCTACAAGGACGTTTTAAAGAACCAAATGCAACTATAATGACATCAATTGTTGTTGTAA
>JAEANM010022501.1:0-11591 GCA_017656035.1 Myanophis thanlyinensis
GGGTTTTCCCGCTCTCTGAATGCCGGCGGCCAGACTTGCTGTCTCCAACAACTCCTTATATGGGTATAGAACACCGAGCTCCCCAGCCAGAAGCCACCCACATCTTAAAGTTGCTTAGGTTGAGAAACACTGGATTAGAAACATGGCTGGACATAACACAATGACAATTAACAGTGACAAATGCAAAATTCTTAGGAAATTAAAAATAAATGCTTATGTACAAAAAAGAGAGGATATTTGGCTTAGCAACAGTATCTGGAGAAAAGATCTTAGAATGGCCAGAAGTAATAGTTCCACTCAACAATATATTGATCAGAAGTCAGTATAAATAAAGTTCTGGGCACAACACTTATTCAGGTAAATTGGAACAGATTGAACCACAAGGATGATCAGATATCATTATGGAGGAAGATAGAAGGAAATGAGAGTGTTTAATCTGTAGAAGGGAAGTTTGCGGAAAGATATGATAGCACTCCCCAAAAAGAATATCACATATAAGAAGGCGATCCCTGTGTTCAAGCAGGTCAGAGTACAATGCACCAAATGATCCTCCCACATTATGGGAAGGCAGGAATCATTTCTAATTATTACAAAGGCTTGCCCTATCTGCTCTCTGAAATAAGAATTTCACTCCAACCCCAGAAATCCAAGTGACTCCTACAATAATAGCAATAGTACTTAGACTTATATACCGCTTCACCCAGGAGCGAAATCTGACTGGTTTTGCTACTGGTTCGGTGCGCGTGCATACGCACCAATTGTGCCACAGCTCAGCGCTTTAAGCGACTTTTAGGGTCTCCAGAGGCAGAAGGGATCATCAGGAAGGCTCCGCAGACACTCAAAACAGCTGATTTAGGTAAGTAAAAAAAACGGAGCGTGTATAAGGAAGGATAGGGGCTCGGGTGGATGGGTGGGACTTGGGTAGGTGGATGGGACCAATTTCAAACCTTTATTACCGGTTCTGCCGAACCGGCTAGAACCGGCTGAATTTTACCTCTGGCTTCACAGTGCTTTACAACCCTCTCTATGTAGTTTACAGAGTCTGCATATTGCCCCCAATAATCTGGGTCCTCATTTTTCCAACCTTGGAAGGATGGAAGACTGAGTCAACCCTGAGCCAGTGAGAATTGAACTCATGGGGTGAGCAATGAGTTAGCCTGCAGTACTGCATTCTAACCAATGCACACCGCAGCTCTTTTGATGATGTTCAGGAAACTATTAAAGCTATTAAAGACTTGTCTATTTTCTATTCTCCTAAGCTTTGGGGCAAGGGGATAGGTGAATCCCTGCTGGATAGGAGGTTGGGTTGAGGTATATGTGTATATTCATATACACTTATGAATTTCTTCTTGTGTCTGTATTTTTTTCTCATTTATAATTGTAAACTGCCCAGGGCCACTGGGAGTAGAGCAACCCGTACATTTATTTAAAAAAAAACAACCAAATAAATACCAATGAATTTTTAAAAATTTGTAGCAGTAGGATACATTCAAGAGTGGAACCAGCTACTAGGGAAGTGGTGGATTTCCCATTGTTGTTATATTTACATGGAGTCTAGTCCTCTCTCCAGGATACTTTAATCTGAATTCCTGCACTGAGCAATAGGCTAGACCTGGTACTTAAACATTCCCAACTCCCTCATTCTATGAAACTAGGGCATCATAAAACATGAGATAAACCCATACAAGTATGTGTGAGAGAGGAAGCACATTCTTATTTGAAGAAGATTGCACTACTGATCAACGCATTTCCGTTTAGGAGCAACTGATTCTTTTTCTCTGGAATCCCTAGTGGATATGGCTATCAGATCAGAGCTATTTTACAGCCATATGCATTATCCCACTTAAAATAGCTTAGTAATCTCATTCATAGTTGTAGAACAGAATGTCTGTTTCCAGGCTTTTGAACTCAGCATGGGTAGCCAGTTCACCCCTTTAAGGCTTGGATAGATTAGATTTTATTGTAAAAATTGCTGGGAGATGCCTGGGAATGCAGGAAGGTATACTAAAAGCCAGTAGATTCCTCTGCAATAATAGCATTTTTCAATATCTGGAAAATACGATGCTATGAGGCTATTTCTTGATTGCCTTAAAGCTGACTGCTGCAATCTTCTGTCTCAGACCCATACATTTCAAGAATATATGGCTGTCAACAACAGGGATTAGCATGTTGAAAGGAAATGTAGACGATGTCTCAAAACCATCCAGCTTCTCAGCCAGAATGCCATTTTTCCTATTTTCTGCTTCTTCTTTGAAATCACCTCAAGCCACTTGCTTTGGATTATAAAGCAATGTAAGCAAAGAGCATGTCTGTGACTACCACAATATTCCAGAAACCAACCTTATCTCTCATTCCAGTCATGTATCCTTACGTGACTTTTTAATCCCTTGAAACCAACATTCAAAGGACATCATCTGCAAACATTTCCCATTTTCTCATTTGGATGTTTCCACTTCATTACAACAGAGTTTATAATGAATCATTATGCGACTGAACCTTTTTACTTTTTTCTTATAGTTGACCATTTTTGTTGGGAACATAGCTTCAAAATACTTTACAATTATCTCAGAATCTTACTCAGCATATTTCTGCCAGAAGCATATTCTGCTGGAGAGATTCAGCACTGAACAGTCTTTAAACTGTGACTATTTAACCAACATAATGTCTTTAAAATTGTATTATTTTCTTTCCTAACCTCTATGAAATTGAAATTGTGTAAAAAATACTTTTTCATAGGTTGCTAGAGAGTATTTGACGTTTATAAATCTTAAAATAAATAAAATTGTTTTGCACACACATAGCAACACTTGAAATATATATTAGGATGCCCTTCAGATGGTCTCTAAATGTTTCTATCAAATGACATATTTCTGGAGAAATGGCATCTTTAGTTATTACTACAGAGTACATGGTCCAGAAAGGTTCAACTACCAGTAGTATTACTGTTTATAGTGTCAGGATTTTTTTCCAGCTATTTTAGTATTTAAATTTTTAATCCTAATGTTAATATTTATTGTATTCTATATTGTTGGTCAATGTGATTTTTCCCTCCTGTTTTTTTTGTTTTATTTTGTACATTTGAGTTTAGGTTTTAAACTGCATTAAAATTCACAAAAAGTGTTCCAGAGAACTTTCTATCATAATACGGTGCAAAACAACATGAATAGAAAGACAATGTTTTATGAAATATTGGAAATACTCTCAGCCTAGACTTCTGCTTGACTACAGATTTCTGGCATAATCTTGTAAAATTAATTTAGATTATTTCAGGCTCATCCTTTAGCATGGATAGTAGTTGTGTCACCAAAGAAAACCAACATTCTTTAATTACCACATCATAAATGAAAGAAAAAACATTTTGTGAATCCAAGCTGACGGCATTGTAGGAAACAATTTTAAGGTAAAATGTTTACAACCAATCATATTTTAACTGCCTAGTGATGAAATGTACGGAACAGAATTAAATGAATTAAAAATGAAATTGGATTCTGAACTTTATGTAAGGGTCGCTTTGGGATGAGTGCTAGACAGAAGAAAATATTTTGGCTTTCTGGCAATCCAGCTGTAAGTGAGAGTGCGCTATTCATCAGACTATAATTTGTCTAAGGAAGTACGTTCCAGATCCTAATCAATTGAGATGAAGTCTTACTGGACCACATTCAGGTCAACTTCTCATGAAAACTAAATCCACAAGTCTCGGGGGACACCAGGCACGATAAGCTTAGTTAACACTGGAATGTTAGCATTTATAAAGGAAAGATCTCATGACACAGCATAGGATGTATAAAGCCATGAATGGAATGTCTCTACTGTACTGAAAGAATCTTTCAGAGCAAGTGCAAGCAGCCAATTTACTACCTGATGCCAATAATAGGCTTAGATCTCAGCGCATGCTAGTTTTCAAAAAACATTTTTTATCTGTGTACTAAAATGTATCTTACAATAGATAAGGCCTCTGGGGTTGTACTCCATACTATTGCATTCCTAAGAGCGGCCATATAAATCAATATATTACCAAATAAATAAATTGTTAGCATTTTCTTCACTCTGGACAAGTGGACTTGGACTGTTGTGTCTATCTTTTTTTATTTCCTAAGATCTCTTCTGGGGCTCGTTTCAAAAGATAAATCTGAGGCTGGTGTATTTGTCCCACTTCACCCCAAGCCAGCATGCCTGCTTTCTTTTATGTTTATGTTTGTTTATTAAATTTATATACCGCCCCCTCTCCCTGGGGACTCGGGGCGGTGCACAGCAGGTAAAATACAATACAAAATACAAAAGAGTACAAAGAAATAAATTTAAAACCCAGTATAAAACCATTATATTAATTACATTAATTTTAAATATTATTGAATACTTTGAAGCGTGTTTTTTTTTAAGTGCCTCTCAAATTGAGCACATCTTCTGGTCACTATATGGACAATGAAAAGTTTCTATATGGTGCCTTTACTTGATTTTACTTTAAAACAAACAAATAAAACAATGGAGTGTGGGAGCTGCTAGAAAACATGGAAACACTGGTGCTCAGAGATTTTATGCTTGGAAATTCAGCCTATGGAGGTTGTCAAAACCATTTGTAATCAGAAAAGACACTATCACTCCTAAGCTGTAACTGCTGTTTGGCTGGTACAATGCAAAGCCTGATTTGCATGTGTGAGGGATTGCTCATAACCATTCATATTACAGTGGCTTTGCTGAATCCTTTCTCTGACATAGCAAATAACCATTCTGATGATGACTGTGATTCTTACACTAGAAGTATGAAGAGAAACTAAGTCAAATATAGAAAGTTAAGAATCCTCTATTCATCCTGATGTGGCTTACTGAGAATCACTGACATTTAAGCAGCAAAGTCTTTGTGTGTATGTGTGTGTAAATAACTGCAAAATCTTCAAAGAGAGAAGGAAGTTTGGAGTAAGATAGGAAAGAGATGCTAACTGGCTATTGAATTTTAAGCCTCTCTACGTGTCAGCTGGTTAGCACATGAATAGTTAAGATCATTGTGAAAATGTTAGTGGTGAAGATAGTCAAGAAGCACCATGATTCGTTTCTTTTTTTTTAAAGTGTGGGGGAGGGGTGAAATTGTTAGTTGTGCAGATATGCCCTGCATAGAAGAACTGTATCAAGAACAATAATTATACAGATATGACTTCTTTAACCTTTTATACAAGGCAGAAGGAATATCACAAGATCATTCCAACCGCAGCATATTTGTTGTCTTCATAAAAGAACATGCATATTTAGCTAGAAGTCATATTCTTTGGGACTCTGTTCAATGGAAACTCAGAAAGATATAGAATGTGCTGATGTATTTATATTTTATTTTCTTGACCTTTCATAGTCAATTTTTTTTCAGCGGTACATACAAAGATAGGATATTTATTCTGTAGCTAATATTTGTTCCTAGCTTAGGGGTTTCTTTGTTCACAACCTTAACAATTCCAGCTACAACAATTTTGAATGCCTTAAGTTTTGCTCTTCAGAAAATAATGTATTATGACATAAGAATCAAATATGTTGACTTATATAAAATCAAACTGATGGTCCCTCTAGTGCAGTTTTCCAGATGCTAACAAGCAAAGGGTTTTCACGTTTTGAGCTAGGAGATTTCTCCAACCTTACTTGCAGATACTATGGATTGGACTTTATGGAGGTAAATATGTGCTGTACTATTGTGTTGTAGTCTTTTGCTTCCAAATGCAACCAGAGAGCATCAAATAATTTATGAAGATGTTTGTCCCAAAACTGCTTTAACAATATGTCCACAAATGAGGTTAAAGTATCAGATTTTTTTATGACAAGCCATTCGAGACAAGCTCAATTTGTACAACAAACCGCAGTTTAAGAGGCGCAATGTTCAAGCAAGACAGCAGGACTCCTATGGACATACTGTATGAGTCATGTTTTCTCTATCGTACATTCTGTTCATTCTGTCACAATAAACACTATTTGTTTACTGGATTCACCAGAATTAAATAGTGAACATGACAAGAAAAAAAATCATATTATTAAGCTTTAATAAAACCAAACATTTCACAATTATTATATTTCTTTTTTTTTTCCAAATTCAATTATCAACTTCAAAGTTTCAAACCCTAATATTTTCCAGTCCTTCAAAATTCTGCAGCATAAAAACAACAGGAAGTGAATCAGGCTCATAATTTTAGCATTTATGGTATTTAATGTTGGAATAGTTGAGCCAAACTCTGCTCCTCAAAACTTCATTTCTCCTTGTGTTTTTGTTCTAATGAAACTTTCTGGAGTTAATTTTTATAAGACCAGAGAGAGTTGTAAGAAGCAAAATGTAATTTATATGGAAAAATCCTTGTTCCTGGGTTTATGAACATTATTTATTCTATAAACACTATATTTTATTTATGGCCTGGAAGAATAAATTTAAAAAAACATTCCAGTCCATTACATCTTGTAAGATGTAACAATTTCAAGTTCACTCATACTGAAAAATATGTATTTCTCACAATGGTTTCATTTGTATTCTTAGCATAGTTATTGGTAATATAATCATAAATTGTGATCCAGTCTCAACAAACAAGGGACTAAATCGGTAAGAAATTATCTAAAACTATGTCAGCAGGACTGTGCATTGGAGATACTGGAATGTTATGAGCCAAAAATCTAAGAGAATGTTGATATGTCATTAACAAAATCAGCATTATACAATAATATAGAATACAGAATGAATAGAGGTAACTCAGATCTATTTTTTCATTCCAAATACCTACCTCTGAATAATTTTTTCAATATATATATACTATATTCTTTATTAATATAATTAATACTAACGTTTTGCACTTTGCTAAAAAGCAATTAATTCAATATATAAAAATATAGCAAGAAACAACAACAGCTACTTGTAAGGTACCTTAAAATAAGTAAATCAAGAACTCAGTGAAAGTATTTAAAAAAAACAAACCAAGATGTGTCTAAATACTTTTTCATTCATAGAATCAGGGATTCCACTATCTTTGCTATAAATGCTTGGTATATTAAAAAACCTTTGTTTTCTGGAAACAAAAGGACATAGAATATGAAGTCTGATATTATTCAGGTACTACATGGCCTTTTTATATATAATACTTACTCAAGCCTTGAATGGCCAGTTTATTGTCATTCATTTATCTTTTAATTCCAGCCAGCAATGCTGACTGTCAAACGTGCAATATTTCTCCAGTGCATTAAATCACTTAAGTCATATTCTGCATGTGCCCTCCCTGAAGCCCATTGTCAATTAAGCATAATCATTTCCAGGTTCAGATCATTTACTTCTTTTGACATTTTAATCTAATGGCAAGAAACAGGACCTAATCTTAATTAATAACCAAAGCTGACAAATGTTTTAGTTCAATTTTTTGATACTTAACCAAGGAATAACAGAGTCCATCTTGTTTCTGTTACTTGGAAATTATCGTTGATTGGGGTTTTTTTTAAATGAAGAAAAAGATGGAATTTATCAATATTTCAAGAAGATTTTGGAAAATGGAATTAATATTCTCACATCACATTCTTTTCAAACAATGGCTTTATATATTGCTCTTCTATATGATATTAATTGTGTACTAATTTCACCTGCCAAGGAATCTTATAAACCAAAACTTTTCAGTAAAATCTAATAGATTTCTTTCATGAAATGTTAACTCGTAGTGTTGGCATGTTTCAATTTAAAAAGTGAGACTCCTTTAAAGCAAGACTGAAAGTATCTTTAGCTTAGTACTCAAGTATTTATTACAAATATTCTGATAATGTGCTTTCAGACACATGGTTCGTAGATCAGACCCATCTGTCTGAAGCATCTGGCTAGACATTATTCCTAACAGAATGCCAGATTAATCTGATCTTTCATCAGTAGGGGTAAACTTATTGCTGTAGAGCAATTTGTCATCTAATACCAAGAAGACCATTGATAGCTTTCAGAGTTTCCTAAATGCAAAGATGGACTGAAGAACCTGAAATTAAATGATGACAACACAGTGATACATTCAGTAGAAAGTCTGACTGAAAGACTGGGATCTAACCTGTTCTGCGAGCAATGTTCTTGATTCTTATCCATCTTTGGATATTAGGTGATGCATATTTGTACAACTCTATGAAACATACCAGTTGTGACTTGTACTGAGTTTGTCTTATTTAGCATCTATTATCCCTAGTTTGCTTGCATCACATTTAGACAATCACAAGTTATTTTACATGGAGGTGTTCTTGAAGACTGTCAAGAAACTCCAGTTAGTACAAAATTTGGTAATTGGGCTGCTAAATAGTTGCAGTATATGTTGAAAGACCTGTACTAGTTTTACAAATAATTATTTTTGACCAGTTGAACATTAACTGGAATATCAAAAAAGAAGTCTTAATTGAGATGAAAAATGCACCAGAACGAGACCCTGTCCACAAGAGGGGAAAATGTATTCAACAGGACTATGCTGTAGTAAAGTGATGTCCAAGTAGTAATGAATTCAAATGTCTGTTCAAGCATAATGTTCAGTGAGTGGCCACAGATTACAAACGAAAAAGGAATGAATAAATTTAATCACTTAATTCGTTAATAATCAATTAAAATCTTACTAACACAATAAAGCTTGAACTGAGCTGGACCATTTGTCTGAGAAAACCCAGCTTTCTGTAGAGAGACAGACTGCTATGATTTGTTTGCTAGACAGGCATCAGCCAAAACAAACTCAAGTTACATTACCATTTTGGCTTGAACAGTATTTATTTTTATTTTCTTTAGTTTACAAGGCATATAAGCCATTCCACCAGAACTCAGTAACGTATTTGAGATACCGAAGGCTATTGGAAAGTACAAATGCACAAGAGAACCAGAAACAAGTGTTGTTAACTGTACAACCAGAGAAGGGAACTTACTAGTATATAGTTATGGAAATAGGCATCTGGATAGGAAATGGATTGCTTTTATTTATTGTTTATTGTTTATTGACAGGATTTCTATACCGCCCCTCTCCTGAAGGACTTGGGGCGGTGTACAGCTTCTAAAACAGATCAACAAAAGTTAAAATATTAATTAAAACGAATTAAATAAGTTGGCCGAATAAAATTGGAATACCAAGATAAAAATTTAAAATTTAAAAATTTTAGTTTCCCAAATCTCTAAAAGAAAACAAATTTAGCTTAGAATGCCTAAAGATGCCCCTTGGGCAAAAGCCTCAGCTTGTTAAATCCTGTCCATACAAATTCAAATTCAAATTTTATTGGTCATATATACAGTCATACATGGTACAATATGCAGTGAAATGCTTATGCAACTGCAAGTAAGTTAGGCAAATGGGAGGGTAGGGTAGGGTAGGAATAAGTTGGGAAGTGGGAAGGGGGAAGTGAGGCAGAGTCATGGTTTTGTTATAGTTCTGAGTGTTCTTGTGATTTCTGGTTAAGTATCCGTATTGCCTGTGGAAAGAAGCTTTTCCTCATTCTTTCTGTTTTTGCCTTTAGAGAGCGAAAGCGCTTTCCCGATCGCATCATGGTAAACAATCTATTGTTGGGGTGGCTGGGGTCCTCCACAATCTTCTTAGCTTTGGTCTGGCAGCGTTTGTTGTAGATAGAGTGCAGCTCAGGAAGTTTGGTATGGATGATGTGCTCAGCTGAGCGTACCACCCTCTATATTGCTTGTCTGTTTTCTATGGTTATACATAAAACATATAAATCATACTTTGGTAATATTCTGCACGGACCAAGGGAAGAACAGCAATGCCATTTTCTTGACAGCATCTGCTATTTACAAATGGAAACATTTGGACTGGTCATCTTAGTTTTTCAATATCAACAGCTTAACTGGAACAGTCTAAATCAGTGTTTCTCAACCTTGGCGACTTTATGTTGTTTGGACTTCAACTCCCAGAATTCCCCAGCCAGATTTGCTGAAGTTGAAGTCCAAACATCTTAAAGTCGCCAAGGTTGAGAAACACTGGTCTAAATGGTTTACTAAAGCTTTGCTGAGTTTTTCCTCTCTGCAAAGGTTTGCCTTGAGAGGGGGGGGGGATATATTTCATTTGCATTGTACGATGAGCCTGTTGTTAACCAAACCACTTTTATTATTAATTACTTCATATTCGTTACTGAAACATAGGCAGCTGCTCTTCATTAATTGTCTTGGAATCCACAGCACTGATTCCTGTGATGTAATGGCATAAACAGTTGGCTCTTCTCTAACCTTCCACCCACAAGGTCTAAATATGGAGCATGGCAAATCTCTACAGATTGGAAAGACAGGCTAGGCTCAAAATGGGCTCCAGTTTCAAGCCTTGCTTGATTGCACCAAACAACAAAAATGTGCTCATGTGCTTTTTTTTTTTTTACTCTTTTATAACAAGGATAATAAATATGACTCAGATGCACATGCTGGCTATGGAAATGCTTCATGTTGGCTATCATTTCATGGCCCTAGAAAGAAGCCAAGGCAAATAAAAATTGTTTTGAGTGCATACTACATTTCTAAAGCAGGAAAAAGTTTTATTCTTAGAGCCAGTGGAACCGATAATCAAAGCAGGCAAATATCACTGAATCTTTCCTCATTCTTGTATTGTTGCAGACAATCCGCAGCCAAAGCTCTTTCTTTGAACTGATAGACTGAGGTTTGCTATTAGACTTCATCTTGAGCAAGTCTCAACAGTCAGGGGAGTAGTGGAATTAAAAAAAGCCCTTATACTTCAGGTAGTCTCTGTTTTTTCTTTCCCTGTGTGGAAATACAAGCTTCATTGCAAAAAAAATATCCAAGCTTTATTGTAGCCCTGGCACAAAATGGACGGGGAGTGTTCCAAATGTATGCATCTGCACACATACAGTACCTGCCCAACTATTATAACACTGTGTAATAAATTACATAAAGAACTTACTATGAATAACCTAATGCAGCCATATCTACCTGCTAGCCTCCAAATTTGACTAATTTCCATAAGAGTGGTGGTGCAGTGCTTAGAATTCAGTATTGCAGGCTAATTCTACTACCATCTGCCAGCAGTTCAATTTTTACCAGCTCAAGGTTGACTTAGCCTTCCATCCTTCCAGGGATGGTAAAATGAGGGCTCAGATTGTTGTAGGCTACATGCTAACTCTGTAAACTGCTTAGAGAGGACTGTAAAGCACTCTGAAGCCGTATATAAGTCTAAGTGCTATTGCTATACTCCTTCAGTAGCATGGACAATAGAAGTTGGATTTCAATTCCTGTAGAAATATCGTGGTGAGAAGGCTGGTCTTGTGACTAATCCCAGTAAATGCTCATATTTCTGTCCATTGATCCAATGAGTATTAGAGGCCCTTATCTGATGATCTAGGATCTCTACTCTCACAAAACATACACACACACATGACCTGGGAAGATACTTCTTTTTTTCTTTCTTTCCTTTGTTCCAATTTCTCTTGCGTCTCATTCAGTGATGGAATTTTACGGGCAGCCAGACATCCAGAGTGCAATGAAGTCACGTTCTATTTAAAGAAGACAAGTCATGGATTCACTAGGACATTGGGAATAAGAGACCAGTGTATTAATAACTTTGGAATAAATAGAGTTTTTTTTTCAATATCTTCTTCTTAAATGACATGTAACCTTTTTTTTTGTGTATATA
>JAEANM010022502.1:0-11591 GCA_017656035.1 Myanophis thanlyinensis
AAAAAAACAGTATTAATTGTGTGAGCAACACAATTTAAACACCAGTGACATAGGTACTGCCGAAATTGTACTGTAATGATTAGAATTCGGTATGTGAATAGATTTCGTGTATTTTAAAGTATATATATTTAATAAAGTTTGTTTTTAAAATAAACAAAAAACAAAAAAACCTGGCTACTTTTTATTGAAAATAAATTAGGAAGATATTGCTTTTGGCCACTACAACATTTCAATATTATCTCTTTGGAGTAAATGAAAACGTATCTTGACACATGAAATTCATTGATGCATGGATTCACTTACTCTTGTTATGTACCCCAAAACACCTTTGATTTTCTCTTTGTTTTCTGTGTGCCCTTCTGTTGCATTCCATAGTGCCTCCAAATGGAGCCCCCTTACCTGTGGGGTCTTGAAGATGCTTGAGATGGAGGCCATCTGCATAGAGGACTGGGAGTTGAGACCTCCAATGAAAGAGAGCAGAGTGTTCTGCCTGTCACATTTGTAGCCTGGAACCAATCTGCCTCGTGCGCAAAGCATGGAGAGGCTGAATAAAGCAATCCTACTTTTCATCTGTTGATTGTCATAGATCTGGAATCCAAATGTGATGTTGGGGAGGAGAGCTGCATCCTTGTTGACTTCTTTCACTGCAAATACCAAGGCCAAGAACTGCTGGTAATTCTTGGGTGTGACTCTAGTGAGGAAAAACATTGAGGAAATTTTAAGGAAAGCTGATGGAGATTGTCGTGCCTTGTTTTTTTTTTTTTTTGCATTATTTGAAGTAATACACAACTTTCACTGGGTGTCAAGTCAAGTCAAATCAAGTCAAGTAGGCTTTATTGTCATTTCAACAATATACAGTACAATACACAGTGAAACTAAACAACATTTCCCCAGGACCAAGGTGCTACATCAGACAACATAGATAAAAAAAGGAAAAAAAAGCAGGACACAGAACTACACATAACTCTAAAACTAAAAACTGAGAAAAAAAAACTATAAACACACAAGTATCTGTTTTGCATCAAATCTGTTTCTTGATTAAACTTTGATGGCTCTGTGGGAACAGAGAAAACCCAACCTGTCTACGACGCAGACTATAAACGCAGACCCCTGCATCCTCTCTTCCCTTCTTCACTTTGCTTCAATGGTCATAATCTTTCCTAATTGCTTCTCTTCCATCCTAATTAATTTGTGTCACTCTTGGAGCAGCTCCTTCAGGTCTGGAAGCCATTGATGAGCACAAGACTCCAGTGAGGGTCACAACATAGGCCATGATTCAAGAGCACTGCTGATCCCAAAATAGAAGCCTTTTCCCCCTACAACTACTGCACACTGAGAAAGGATTGGGTTTTTCTTTGAGTTTTTCTGACAAAATCTGCAGAAATGAAGTCAGGCAAGCTAAAGCTCAGAAAGAACTTGCGACAAATGTAAAAAAAAAATCTAAAAAAACAAACAAAACAAAAAGTCAAAGAAACAATTTGATGGGAGAAGGTGGCGAGGAAGTGAGGTGCTGCAGGGAGAAAGCAGAACCGCGTAATGCATTCTTTGTGTCTTGTCTTTACATGAAGGAAAAAAATATAGTCCAACCTATCAAAAACAGTACCATAAATGAGAGGTTAGGAATTGCAAGTTAAAATAGGCAAGAAGATGGTAATGCAACTTCTATCCACTCTGGATGCATTAGAATCACCAAGACCACATGGATTATATTCCAGAGTTCAAAGGAGCTGGCAGATGTAATCTCAGAACCACTGAGCCATAGACTCTGGAGCACTGGGAAACTGCCAGAGGACTGTATAAGAGCTGATGGAGTTTCCATTTTAAAAAAAAGGAAAAAATAATACCCAGGAAAATTATAGACCAATCAGTCTTGCATCAATACCTGGGAAGATCAAGACAAGAAACAACCCATGGAAATTAATCAAGGAGAGAACCAACCTAGAAATATGGAGAAACTTCCTAACAGTGAAAACAATGAACCAGTGGAATGGCTTGCCTTCAGACATTGTTGGTGCTTCATCACTGGAGGTTTATAAGAAGAGACCGGACAGCTATTTGTCTAGAATGGTATAAGTTTCCCTGCTTGAGTAGGGGGTTGGATTACAAGACTTCCAAGGTTCCTTCCGAATCTCTTATTCTGTTATAATGAATTTCAATTCTGTTAAAATGTATTATTTGTTTTAATAATACATCAACTTTTTTAACAGGCCAGCACAGATACTAATTTGTTGTCCCGTCTCAGATTTTATGTGGTTTGTCATTTTCCTGATGAAAATTGAGAATTCTAGCCTATTTGTGACCTTGGTCATTTATTTAGAAATGCCCAAAGACTCGAATTACCTTAGGACACTGCAAACATCAATAGAACAAGCACAAATCAAACAATTATCTATACCTTTATTATAAAAGTGAAACGTACAGAAGTCTAATAAGATGCAGCGATGGGTGTTTTCTAAAGTCTGAGTTGATGGACATAACAATGGCTTTCAGGAACAAATTCCCACCAAGAATGAAATTGCCAGGCCTGTAATAGTGATAATCAGTGTTTAAGTATGTTGGCATCACACATGCAGTTTGCATCCTCTTAGCAGTAGTTGGAGGTAGGAGGCTGAAGAGCAGAAGCAGCAGGTGAGGCAGCATTCTTGTCGACCTTCAAAAATCAAGGTTTGTGGACAAGCTGAATTCCTGGTAGCCCTTGAAATTTCACCACTGCTTTAGCACAATAGAGCAGGCAGTACCACCTGGAAGGCCCAAGGCAAGCTTATAGCAACCGTACTTGCTCTTACCTGTGGCCAACTGAGTCTCACCAAACCTAGGAATTCGCTCTTGGAAAGATTAGAGAAGGTCACAAATCCTCCAGCCTGTCAGAATATGTGTGAACATGTTTTAAAGAAGGTTTTCTCTTTTAAGATTTTTATGGGTAGAAATCCCTAGAGGATACCTTAAGAATTACTGTTGTTTTGGTAATTGCAAGGAAAAGCAATTGTCCTAACCCACTAGGGCTTTATTGTACACCAGAAGGGGAAAAACAAGTTTATGTCTCTTGTTTCCACAAGTTTGGACTTGAGGGTCAAGGTAAATCCATGTATTCGACCTACATGAAACTGAGCATCTGCACACAAGATGGATGTTTGGCCTGTACCATAGTTTGTTCAGATGGTATGAGTTCTAATGGGGTGTGGTGGTCCTGGCAATTGGTTGTCCACTCGTGTGAGCAATCACATGAGCAATCCCAATACATTGGTACAATCACACAAAGCACAGAAACACAGAATACATCTGAATCACAAAATACATCTCCAGACTTATAATAAATACCTAACCGCAGGAAATACCCGGGCTAGGCACATTTCCACATACATACACACACACACACAGACACATTTTCCCACCAATATGTATATATTGCATGTTGCACTGGCACTGTGAGTCTGTTGGACCATGGATAGAAGCTATTTTTCAACCTATTTTTCCAGCTGGCTATGCTTCTGTAGAAGTATGAAGAAGTGCTGTCCAGGGTGAGAGTCATTCCTGAGGATTTTTCTCACTCTGTTGAGACAGTGGGACTTGGCTATTTCCTCCAGTGGGATTATGGGACAACCCATGATTTTTGTGCTGTGCTCATTACCCTGTTACTAACTGTAAGTACTAACTGTTAGATAGATAGAATTCTTTATTGGCCAAGTGTGATTGGACACATAAGGAATTTGGTGCATATGATCTCAGTGTACAAATGGTGCATTCATCAGGAATCATAGGATACAACATTTAATGATAGATGGGGTACAAATAAGCAATCAAATCATGCTAGGAAACAATAATCAGTATAAATCATAAGGTTACAAGCAACAAAATTATAGTCATAAGTGGGAGGAAATAGCTGTTAGGAATGATGAGAAGAATAATAGTAATGCAGATTTAGTAATAGTTAGACAGTGTTGAGGGAATTGTTTAGCGGAGTGATGGCATTTGGGAAAAAACTGTTCTTGTGTGCAGTGCTTCATAGAGTCATTTTGAGGATAGGAGTTGAAACAATTTATGCCCAGGATGTGAATGTTCTTTGGATGTTTTAACCTCCAGTCTCCTAATCATTCTTGTTGCTCTTCTTTGCATTATTTTCATTTCATTTTTTTAACATTGCAATGACCAGAACTGGATACAATATACCAAAGGTGGTCTTACTAAGGCTTTGTAAAGTGATTAGAATAAATGGCTTGGTGATTGTTAAGTTGTTAAAATAAATGGCTTGGTGATTGTTGCTGATTAAGAGATAGTTTGTGATTGATCACTTCACCTGATTTCCAGTTACTTAATGGACAATCCCATCACATTTCATGAAATTCTAGAAATCAGATCAAATACAAAGTATTCCACAATCAAAGTAAAAGTTCCCAATTCCACAAATATCAGACAGTCTTTCACCTCATTATATCCTCTCTACAATCAAGATGAGGTCTGAATAGGTTAATGTAACATTTGGGGGAAAAGATACAAGCCAAGAGATCAGCCCAAAAGTCAAGTTGGAGAAGATCTCCACAGCCACCATAAACTTCCCTTTGGTGCTCAGGTAGGTGGGGAGGAAGGAGATCCAAACACTGCTAAAGATCAGCATGCTAAAAGTAATGAACTTGGCTTCATTAAAGCTGTCATTTAGCTTCTTTTCTTCACTTCACCTTTCCTCTTTCCCTTCCTTATTCTTCCTACTATTTGCTTTCATATTTTTGCATTTTATATTATAAACTGACAAAAACTTTAAATTGTGAAAAAAAAAGATAAGAAATAGAAGCAGGACAGTTTACAAAGTGTTGGAAGATTATGGAAACATATATGCACAGAAACATTGATATGGAACCTAACCCTTTAAAATACTAAAATAGTACAATATCTAATAAACTTCAAAAATATTCTTCTCAAAATAATGAACATATCTGGGTCTCAATTTGGATACTTGAAAGACATGGTATGAAAAGGACCACATGATTGTTGCTGACAGCAGGTTTATTTAGTTATTCCTTTAATTATTCATTCAATTTCTATATTTGCCAACCTCAAACAACTGACTCTTATTGACTTAGAGCACTTGTTAAGATGTCATTTAATGTATCTCTCAGCATGTTTTAGAAAGATCATAAGATACTAAATGTGACTCAAAGAAAAAAATGTTTCTCATGCTTGCATCAGAGATGATTTTTGTTCCTTATCATATTTTCCCTACAGTTCAGATGAGGCCTCAGTAGGATAATATGGCATTTGGGGAAAAAGATGCAAGCCAAGAGACCAGCCCCAGAGGCCAAGATGGAGAAGATCTCCACAGCCACCATGGACTTCCCTTTGGTGCTCAGGTAGGTGGGGAGGAAAGTGATCCAAACACTGCAAAAGACCAGCATGCTGAAAGTAATGAACTTGGCTTCATTAAAGCTGTCGGGCAATTTCCTAGCAAGAAAGGCTAATGTAAAACTGATGAGAGCTAGGAAACCCAGGTAGGCAAGGACAGTGTATAACATTGAAGCTGAGCCTTCATCACATTCCAAGATGGTCTCTCCTACCAAGGAATTGAAGTCCAAGTTGGGAAATGGAGGAGAGGTTATCAGCCAGGTGGCACAAAGAAGTGCTTGGAGTAGAGGACAAACTAAGACAATGGAGTTGGTCAGTGGTTTTCCTAAGAATTTCCTTGCCCTGTTTCCTGGCTTGGTGGCCATGAAGGCCAGAACCACCATGACAGTTTTTGCCAAGACAGAGGAAACTGCCATGGAAAAGAGAATGGCAAATGTAGTTTGTTGGAGGAGACAGGTGAGCTTTGTGGGTCGACCAATGAAGAGGAAGGAGCAGAGGAAGCAGAGCAGGAGGGAGACCAGGAGGAGGTAGGTGAGATCTTGGTTGTTGGCCTTGACGATTGGTGTGTCACGATATTTAAGGAAAATTGTCAGCACTGCCAATGTGATCATGGAGAGAAAAAGAGTGAAGGAAGCTAAAGTGCATCCCAGGGTCTCTTGATAGGAAAGGAAGTGCATCTTCTTGGGAATGCAGTGGTCCATGTCTTTGTTGGGATATTGGTCTTCTGGGCAAGGGTCACAGTGAGCTGCATCTGCAATCAAGAGTCTTTGTCAGAGTCATCCACAGTGAGCTTTATTCCCCCCTCCTAGGATCCCAGTGTGACTCCTTTCTGGTGTGTTCGATTCAAAATTGTGATGAAATGTTGGTGAAATGATGAAAACAACTCTAGGGCAGCCCTAAAAAGTGGAAATCATCAAAGATTCAAAATGAGCCTCAGTTGCTCAGAGATCAGGATCTCTCTTCACCATTCATTGAGAATTTGAGTGATTGTTTCATTTTCCTTTCACAGGAAGAAATTGGAACCTGATCTTTTCCCCCACATCATACTGGAAGCCCAAGAAGATTGATAAATCTGTCAATCAGGGATCCTGCTATTTTCTGTTCAGGTACATTATCTGTTGTGTGTCATAAGATCATAAAGAGGAACACATGCATACCCATGCCTAGACAAGAACACACCTGTGTGAAATGGGAAGTCTGTGAGGTGACAGATATTTCAAATCAGTTTCTCCTATCATGCATTCAGAGATATTTTGCAGGAAATGGCTGTCAGACATAGGTAAATCGATATATTTCTCCGATATGCCTAAAAGTTTCCAGGGAGATCAATATTCCTGACAGAAGAGGCACACTAACAGTAACACAAATGAAGGACACACTGCACTATTAATTCATAAAAAGAATCAGTAGCTGATAATCCTATTCATATGTGACAGTAGGAGCTGGAAGGACAGTGTAGAAATGTACAGATTTCTACCTTGACTTCACCATGTATGAAATTGGGCAGAATGGCAGCCCTGACAATCAACATTCCTCAGGAAGTTAAACAGTTGACAATTTGTATCCACACCCTAAAGCCTGTGAAACCTACCACAAATGACCAAAAATACTCTTATGTTTTCATCTACTGAGTGGCTTCCTTGATCCTGGAAGATCTACATTAAAAGTGTGCTCTACCTGTCTGATTGGAGATGGTTCCTTCTGGACACGGGGAACATTGGTAGCAGCAAACCTGCTTGCCTTCTGGAACGCTTCTCTTCTCTCCTGCATGGCACCTCTTCATGCCACACCTGGCAAAGGGCACCTTCTAAAAGAGAAAAGAGAAATGTTTGAGATGCTCTGTATATTGATCATGCATCATAAGCTGATTTTCATATTGACATCTCCATCTTCAAAAGGCCTTTAGAAGAACTGGATCACTATAGTGTAACATCAAACACGAGGAGTTCCTAAAGAATTCAGACCAATTGAATTGCCACCTAAGCAATTGGTGCTGGCAACTGTAACTTGAAGTCTGCGTGTAAGGCAGCTATAGGTAGTCCTCTCTTTATGAACCTTAATTAGAACGGGCAGCTCTGTTGCCAAGCCAATGACAATTAAGAGAAACATCATGTGAAGTCCCCACTCAATGATAAACAATTCCAGAAGTCCCTACTGCTGCTGTTAAATGATTTCTGTGTCATTAGCTGAGGACGCACCCGCATCTAAGATATTCCTGCCATGGTCACTTCCAACCCAGAGCCTCAGTTCTTACAAGGAAAGGGACTGACTCCCATTTAACTTCCCCCACCCACCTGTTTCCTTTCCTGTCTCTGTTCTTTTGGCCACAGCATAAAAGGGCCACTGTATTCCACAATCTCCACTCCTCAGATGTTGGCTATGTTGTGTCAAGGTCCCCCCGGCCCAAAGATTATTAAATAGTCCAGAATCATGGAACACCAAGAAGCCCTAGAGCTGAAGTTTGCCAAAAAAAAACCTGTCACAACCATGCAGCATAAAACCACAGCCACTCAGCTTAGCAACATGTCACAAAAACCCAGCTTATGCCAGTCCAGAAGTGGTATCAGAGACACAGTTGCATTGACCTTCATCATCTGCACTGTGAATCTGCATTGGCACCATGTGCTCTACCATCTCACCTGACCATTACCATCTTCTTGCTCCTACTTCCAACAATGCATGTCCTGGTTGCCCTTCATGAAGCAGCTGCTGGTTATGAGAGACATTTTTCCCCAAAAGTTTTGAGTTAAGCACCAGGAGCATCCTTGGAAGAAGGACTTGCGTGGTTAGAAGGTGCCTTGGGAAGAGCCTGGCCTGGCAGGCGTTGTCAGCAGTGGGATCTAGAAGATGGCAAGGTCTTCTGGGGGTAGCAGATCAGAGGGGGCCAAAGAGGCAGAGATGAGGGTAGAGGATGATTTTGGTCAACAGTCTGAGGACTGGGCATAATGCCCATTCATTCAGTGCTATTATAACTTCAAATGGTCACTGAACAAATGGTTGACCAATGAAGACTCCCTGAAATTACATTCTTGTGTCTTTTGAGCTACAGCTTTTTCTAAAAGAAAGAATCACAATGTTCAAACTAAGCAGGAATGGTTCAGACTTCTTCGTTGCTTTCTCTAATTGCATCCTGGGTTCAGCCACAACTTTTCTTCAAGTCCAAGCCTTTGTGGAGATGGCACAGATCAGTCTTGAATCAACTGTATGAAAACCAGAACTTTTACAGGCTGGCTGCTATATTTTCTGATTCAATACACTTTTTTTCTCCAATGAGAAAGACATTTGGCATCTCCAGGAGAGAACGAGTCCTTCCCTGAATTTGGACATTTCCCTCTAAACCCACCTTGGTGGCCCAAATGATCGAATCGGAGTTGATGGTAAAATCCTGGCCTAGGGCAGCTCCGGGATCTATTTGGCCAATTTTCACAGGGACAAAAGAAAGATTGGGGAGGAAACGCCAGTTGAGAATCTCATAGCGAGGAGATGCCAGTCCATTTTCTGAGAAGTAGATTTCATCTCCAGCACTATTGTTGAAATGGATATTCCTCAAATAGGGAAGAAGCTGAAAGAAAAAGAGACCACATCTTTCTCTTTCTGTCCTGGACACTTTTTACAGACACACAATTGAAAGCATTTTAACAAACTGCATCATCACCATTTGGTTGGTGGCAGCAGGTCCTCAGATAGAAGGTCCATATGGAGATTTTAATCAATAGTTCAAAAATACACATAAACAACCTTCCACTCTAATCATCTGTGGACAGGATAAAAAGCCCCAGAGATTACCTTCCATGACTGGACATTTGAGATCCTCTTTCCAAGCCTCATCACGGTTGGTTGCCCTCCTGATCCATGCATTGCATGTAAACCATGTGCCACGGCATAAATGGCATTGTAGATATTGTAACTTTCATCTGCCATGGTTGTTTCGAAGATGTAAGAAGGTACGTTTTGTAATTTTTCCTTTCCTGAGCATGGTTTTTTCCTCTTTTGAGAGATCTTCCCTGGTTTCTGGACTGCGCAATCAAAGACCTTTCCCCACCATAGTGGCAGAAAAATATCCCCTTCTGGATTAAGAGGATCTAAAGTCAGAAGGAAATGGGTGAATTCCAAGAAATCACTGGTGTGGCCCGTAATATGCAAAGCCCCATGGAATTGCTTTACAATTTTAAGTGTCTCATCGTATTCCATCTCACTAAGGTTCCAAACAGATGTTAAGATCCAAATTTTTTGAAATGTTGTCTTTTGAAATTCTTGATAAAAATTCAGAGCCACTGGAACATTTTCAACACCTTTGGAATCTCCAAACAAAACGATCACTTCAGCTTTAAACCAACTGTTGAAAATACGAATGAAACGTCTGGTTGTAACACCAATTTCCTCAGATTTGAATATTTCAGTGAAGGCCAGGCAGATCTCCTTCTCCTTCAGCATTGGCACCAGAGATGAGATGAAATGTTCTCCACTCTCACTGTCAGAGGCAATAAGCCCAACCCAGTTCCACTGGAAATACAGGAGCAGCTGGACTAAACCCTCATACTCTGGAAATTCACTGGAATTGATCCGGAAGAAGGAAGGATAAATTCTTCTGTCTCCCTGAGAGAAATCAAAGCCAACACCCAGCTGGAGAAAACGAAAATCCTCTTTAAAAGACAAAGTTTTATGGTGACTTCAGGGGTCTCCATTGTGTGGTTTATTGTCCCACCAGTTACTTGTACTCAGTACGAGTGGCAGACTTCATCTTACGTCCTTCTTAGGAGGAGCCGCCATTATCTATTTTGTCTGGTTTGTGATAGATCAGAAGTCAAAGGAACAAACCATCAACTCATAAAGAGAGTTTGAGAGGGTGAAGAATGTTAGGAATAAATTCCTTTTGACACATACACAATTTCAGAATTATCTACTTCTTTGGGCTTATAGAAAACATATCCTGAGACATTAAATATAAAAATGAATTCATTGGATTCTCTCAGTCTCACACTCCTGATGTACCCTTCCCCAAAAGACCTTTGGTTTCCTCCTTGGCTTCTATGAGTGCTTCTGCTGTTTGTCTACTCCAGACTGCATCCTATGGAGCCCCCTTACCTGTGGGACCTTGAAAATGCTGAAGATGGAAGCCATCAGCCTTGAGGATTTGGGGTCAAGACCTCCAATGATGGAGAGCAGAGGGTCCTGCCTGTCACATTTGTAACCTGGAACCATTCGGCCCCGGGTGGAGAGCAGGGAGAGGCTGTATAAGGAAATCTTCATCTCAAGCTGGAAATTTTCATAGATGTGGAAGCCAAGGGTGATGTTGGGTAGGAGAACCAGATCCTTGTTGACTTCTCTGACTGCAAACACCAAGGCCAGGAACTGCTGGTAATTCTTGGGTATTAATCTAGAGTGAGAAAAGCATTGGGGACCCTTAGAGAAAAACTCATGAATTCTGGAAAAGTTTGCCTTCCTTTTTATTTTCTTTTTTATTATTTGGAGCAGCAAGTTTGAAGTATGAGTTTTTTCTTTCTTTTTTAAAAAAAGATGTTTCTTCATTAAATTTTATATCAGTGTTCCAATATCTCAGGGGCTGCCAGAAAGATGAGGGTGTCAAGCTATTCTCCAAAGCACCTGAGGGCAGGACAAGAAGCAATGAATATGGAAACGAATCAAGGAGAGAAGCAACCTAGAATTAAGGAGAAAATTCCTGACAGTTAGAACAATTAACCAGTGGAACAACTTATGTCCACAAGTTATAAATGCTCCAACACTGGAAGTTTTTAAGAAGAGATTGGATTTGTCTGAAAGGCTATAGGGTTTCCTGCCTAAGCAGCAGGTTGGACTAGAAGACCTCCAAGGTCCCTTCCAATTATGTTATTCTAAATTTGGAAGGTTTGGGAGAAAGGAGAAAAGTCTCCATATCATGGACCATTTCAGACGCCTCTGTTGTTCCGCTTCCTTCTCTTTCCTCCAGTGGCTGCAATTCTTCCCCACTGCTCTTCTAGAAGCAAATCCATTTGGTTGAGCAGATATTTTGGGTCTGGTCATCATTGCTGAGTACAAGATTCCAGTGGAGGTCACAGCATTGATTTACTTCATGACATTATTCATGAGAAATGCTGATTTCAAGACTGAGTTTGAGAGTGAGAAAAATCCTCAGGGATGACTCTCACCCTGGACAGAACTTCTTCATACTTCGACCATCGGGCAAGAGATACAGAAGCAGAGCCAGCCGGACAAATAGGCTGAAAAACAGCTTCCATCCATGGGCCGTCCGACTTCTA
>JAEANM010022503.1:0-11591 GCA_017656035.1 Myanophis thanlyinensis
CTACTAATTTAATTAATTTTAAAGTGATCTTAAATTTGTATTATTGTACTGTTTTATCGGCTGTTCACCACCCTGAGTCCTTCGGGAGAGGGGCGGTATAGAAATTTAATAAAATTAAAATTAAATTAAATTAAATTAATAAAATAATAATAATAATTTAAAAAAACAAGGCAAAAAATATTAGTTTTATTGCAATGTTTTCCCTGCCTCATTTTGATCAACTTTTCCATGAGTTAAAGTGCTCCAAACAGATGCTGCTGGGGAATTCTGGGAGTTGAAGTCCATACAGTTTCAAACTGCCCAGTCCTGCCCACTGTTAGTGTAAGACATTCATTTCAAAGGTATCCTCCCACTAAGTTCCATTTCCTCCATATAAATCCAATTTCAGTATGCTGACGTACACATGATCGGTTCTTTTGCCTTTTCCTACCTCGTAGAAACCTATGGACTCTACTGCTTGGACTCCTAAATCCTCCACTGTAGGAGCCCAAGCCAAACTTGATGGGAGCTGTGGCATTCCCTTCCTCGGAGAAACTTTCACAATAGTCAAATGGAACTTCCCTTTGGATGGGGGGCAAATCACAGTCAAGCCCTTTTTAGTAAAAGCGTCTTCCATACTTTGAGCCAGGGCTCCCAGTTGGGGTACAGGGTCTGGTGCCAAGTACAAAACCCGTGAATTAAAAGACTCCACGTTACGGAAGGTGAGAAGCAAGACTGGGGGTAGCAGTCGCTGAAAACTAGCCTGAAGTTCTTCCAAAGCCATCATCGCTTTTTGGATTTCTTCAGGGGTATCCAAGTGCAACAGGGAAAGTGTGATATGCAACATAGCTCTGGGCACACAGAAGGGAGCAAAATCTGAGCTGAAAGCACACAGAGCCTCCTGGAAATTTTTCGCAGCTTCCTGGATTTCTGGACTAGTGATGGGGATAGCTATGAAATGGGTAGGGCGCTCCTTTGGATAGGAAAAGTTACTTCTTCCCCTCTTTTCCAAATCCATGTTTTCTCTCATCATCATCACTGGTTCATTTTCTTCACACTTAACTGAACTGACTGTCTCATTTTCCTTTTCTTTGCTGGCTATGTTTCCTTCTTGGTCGATGGACATGTCCTCAACCAACTCCAACTTATCCCTGGCCTCCCCCAAAGACACTACTAACTTCTGTCCATTACCTATCCCGTTCAACTCTTTCTCTTCAGCTGAATCCCCATCTACCTCTTCTTCAACTTGGAAGCTGTTTGGGAGACCCAATAGTTCCTTCTCAGCTTGGGTGTCTTCCTCCTTCATCACTTCTAAGATGGTTTTCCCACTTCCTGTGGACCCAAAAATGTCATCGGTACGACTCACTTTGTCCCAAACTATACGGTCTCTGTATTTAAAATACTGGATCCTATGTTTAGGGATAGCCAGTACACCAGGACCAACTGAAGCTAGATCCTCCCATGAGAAAGAAGTAAAAGATTCCTCTAAGATGCCCAAGAATCGGTCAAGATAGCCAATAGAGAACCGTTCAGCAGGTACCTGTGTATCCCAGAGGAGTCGGGAAATGACATCCTCGGCTGTTTTCATGGCAGGTTTCTTCCCTTCTGTGAGCTGCAAGGAAGGAACGTGGACAGGTCTAGGATCCTTTAAATGGTGGACTTCACCAACATCACCAGGATGATAGTTTTGGCAGCGAGCACCAAAATGGCAGCGTCCCTCCAAGAAAAAACGACAGGGAGGGTTGATATTAGGAGATGATTCTTCAGTCAAGGATGAGTCTGGATCTTCTGATGGTTCCAGAAGACTGTCAGAAGGGTGGTCAAGGAAGTCCTTTCCAGAGGAGACAACCAATTCATCCATCGCTGTAAGGGAGAAAGAATTAAAATCAGAAGAACAAAGGTTGATCACATGCAGTTTCACTTGCTGTCCCGGGGATATTTCATAGCAGAAAAGAAATTATAGGATGAGTGGGATTGTTGAGATGAGCAACTCACTCTCAGGGCAAACGTAATGGCTCTAGGCAGTGTGATGATGAATCATGAACCAGGAAGTCTCTCCAAAAATCCAAGTTCAGATGTGTGCCAATCTTTTCCCACAAAGACACTAACTGAATATTCTACAGTAATGGACATCAATGAATTATTCTGCCCTGTTAATGCCTCAGATTGAAGCCTCTGTACAATATGTCCATACCTCACAGTTTTTCAACCACCTTGATGAAATTCATTTTTTTTTTATTGTGAGCATAAAGACACTGCAAAATCGTTTAATAGTTACTGTTTTCACTTTCAGCCCAATGTTTTTTCAACCTGAACATAAGATATGCAGACTTCAATTCCCAGAACTGAAATCAGTACATTTTAAACTGAGGTAATAAAGAGAGCATGAAACACCAGAGTTAAGGTAACAGAACAAATTCGTAAACTAAAATTAATTAATTTTGACTACAGTAACCCATCCACTATTCCTGTACTTCAGCACATTTGCCATCTTTTATGTTTTACTGCAATTTCTTTGATTGTTGTGAACCATCCAGACTCTGGCAGCGTTCAAATTTAATAAATTATTATTATTACTGATCATCAGCCAGATGTTCAGACTGGGTTAGGCATTTTTGTCTACCTATCCAGTCCTTGCCAAGGACCTGGGATAAGCAGATGATGATGATGATGAACTTTATTCATTAAACATGAAAGTCAACTGAACATTTAAAAATGTGTCACGTTACTGATTGGTACTGATGGTTGATAGCATTCTAGGTATCAACCAAGTACCATCTCAAAATGTATGTTGTTCCAAGATTGTTATTATTATTAATCATTGCACTGTCAGCTGTGATGTTCAGACTGGATTTGGCATTTTAGTCTACTTATCAAGTCCTTGCCAAGAACCTGGGATAAGCAGATGATGATGATGATGAACTGGGTTTGGCATTTTTGTCTACCTATCCAGTCCTTACCAAGGACCTGGGATAGGCAAATCTGGATGTCTGATGGTTGTTTATTATTATTATAAACTTTTATTTATTAAACATGAAACTCAGTCAACTGAACATTTACATTTAATATTTATTAACACTTAATAATTATTATTATTTATTGTAAACTGAATACATAAGCTCACTTTTTAAGTCACTTTGCCAGTCCTGCTCTACTCATAAGTCCCCAACCTTTCCAAGGTTTTGCTGCTGCTACTATTGTACAAGTTGAACTACAATGTCCATCACCCACCCTGAAAATCTCCTGTAGTCTCAGTTACGGGAGCTGGGGCTTATCCTTGTTTATTTTTTCTCCCCTCTTTTATCATCTAATGTTTCTTCCTCGCTCTTTCCCCTTCACCCTCACTCTCACACGCACGTGTGAATACCGATACGGAGGCACTGGACTCGGGATGTCTGGATTATTTTAGCTCCTCGCATTTTTTTTAAATCAAAATTGGCAGGGAGGTGGGAAAAAAAGAGAGGAAAATAGAAGATGGATCGAGTTAGGGGAGAAATCTCCTACCTTTCCCAGATCACCCCCACCCGCTTCCGGCTCTGAGTTTCGGCGAAACCCGGTACCGGTGCCCGAAGCGACCGCTCCCCGCCGCCGCCTCTGATTTCCTTGTCCCGTTTGTGGTTAGATGGAAAACAAGGAAGTAACCCGCAAACAAACTGAAAAGCATTGTGGGGATAGTCACGGGTTGGGCCCATTTTCACGGCCAAAGCCAGCAGAGGGCAATGCTCCACCAGCTTATCTGCAATCGATTGCTGCGTTGGGCCCGGTTAGGGGCCTTTTAGGCAGATATACACGTGCCTTCTGCCCTGAGCCCAATTTGGTTGTTTATTTGATTTTCATTCTGCCTTTATTGCCTTATAAATTAACTCAAGGTGGCAAGCATACTTAATACTTCTGTTTTCCACACAACAATTCTGTGAGGTGGGATTGGGCTGAGAGAGAGCAACCGGTCGCCCAGCTGGCTTTCCTGTTTAAGGTGGGACTAGAACTCACCGTCTCCTGGTTCTAGGGTCTGCACCTTAGACCAAACTGGTTCTCCTTGCTATTTCTTCGATGTCTTCTTCTAAAGAGATTGAGTGATTGAATTGATTGATTGATTGATCCATTCATTCTAGTATGTGCCATCAAATCACTCTTACATAGATTCTTTCAAGGCTCTCAATGGTTCATCCATAACTAACTCCCACCGCTTGGTTGCTGGATCTCTTCTCCTCTTCCCTTCAACCTTTCCCAGGATATAACCTTTTTCCAAAGAGTTGGATCTTTGTATAATGTATTCAAAACAGGATAATTTGAGTCTCCGAGTTGAGTTGATTTATTCTATCATCTGTTTGTTTTCTTAGCTGTCCTTGCTATTCTCAGAAGTCTTCTCCAGCATCAAAGTTCAAAAGCATCTATGCTCTTCCTATCCTGCTAAAAGATACATCAGCTCTTTTCTCCTTCCCTACCAAATTTTTTAAAGTTTTTTTTATGTTTTAACATATCAAAATTCCATCTTCCTTTAAACAGTGTGTTGTCTGGGTATAAACAATTTGCATTTGTGATAATTACAGTTTACAATATAATATTCATTGGGTTAATATTCATTCCATAAAGCTTACAATAATAATTATAATAGGTTTTTTTTCTCCTTTACCAACTCTCCTTTTTTTCAGTAATCCTCATTAAATTCCATATTTCTAAATCCTATTTTTATTATCTAACCATTAGTAAAATACATCCCATATCATATAATATTCAGTTTGTTCTTTTTCCTTAATTTCCAATGTCGTTCTGTTCATTTCTGCACATTCTAATATTTTTTTAATCACTTTCTTCTCTGTGGGAATCTCTTCACTTTTCCAGTATTGTGCAAATACAATTCTAGCTGCAGTTAATATATGTAAAATCACATATACATTCTCCTTGCTGTATTTTTCTGGTAGAATGTCCAAGAAAAATATTTCTGGCTTTAGATTAATATGTTATTTTATAATTTTTTTCAGCCATCTATATATATCTTTGTCCAATATGTTTTTGCTTTTGGGCATGTCCGCCACATGTGGTAATATGACTCAGATTGTCTGATAACATTTCCAACAATTAGCCGATTTAGCCTTAAACATCTTTGCCTTCCCTACTAACTTTTTGATCTGGCCTTTATAATAGTTGCAAAAATAAGATCTCACGCTTATGTGGCTTTGCTAAAATAATTACCTAGAACTTCTCACTCAGGTTGAATTTGAGTTGGAATTGAATCTTACCACAAAGGACATGATGGCAATTTTAAAAAGAAAAGTTCCTCAAATGATAAGCTAAGTGGCCTTTTTTCACCACTGAGTGATCACTGTTATTTCTCACACTTTGCCCATTAAAGAGAAAGGTTTGAGAAACATGAATGTGGTTCCCAGACTGTTGTAAGACTTGGTTCCAACTTCTTTCAAAGAAATGCATGCAGTACAGATAATTCTTGACTTACAACAGTTCATTTTGTGACCGTTCAAGGTTACAGCAGCACCGAAAAAAGTGACACGCTCATTTTTCATAGTTATGACCATTGCAGCGTCCCCATGGTCACCTGATCAAAATTCAGATACTTGGCAGCTGGTTCATATTTATGATGGCCTCATGGTCATGTGATCCCTTTTTGTGACATCCTGACAAGCAAAGTCAATGGGGAAGCCAGATTCATTTAACAACTGGGTTACTAATTTAATAACTTTAGTGATTCACTTAACAACTATGACAAGAAATGTTGTAAAATGGGGTAAAACTCACTTAACAAATGTCTCACTTAACAACATAAATTTTGGGCTCAATTGTGATCGTAAGTCAAGGACTACCTGTATTTTCTGTATGCACAGAAAAAGTAGGCAGAGCTTTGATGCACCATTGTGGCCTTTTTTACCATACTTTGTGGACACCCCTCTACCACCATGAGTTTCCTGAAAGTCAAATCTAATTCACCTTCCTTGGAGCAATTTTCCCAATTAATTCTCTTCCTTCTTGCTTCATACAAACGAGTTACTCTTTTCACATAATGGTTTGAGGCCAGGAAAGGAAATATGATCAGAAAGAAATGAGAACCCAAATGAACTGGACACGTAAGAAGAGCTTTTTAAAATAACAACAGTTGATTAGAGTTTACAGATAACAAACATAAAAGACTAATGCAAACAAAGATAGATATGAAACATAAACAGGAGGGGGAAAAATGCGAAGAGATAGAACAAAAGAAAATAAAAAGTAAGAAAGATATATAAATGATGACTTCCCATTTCCTCTGGGCAAGGATAAACAACTGCAGTAATTTAACACTTTCTCTAATATTTCATTTTTAAAATAACACTTTCTTTCCATATCTCATCCCTTATGAATAAACACATTAGAGCAATAGCACTTAGACTTATATACTGCTCCATAGTATTTTACATCACTCTCTAAGTGGTTTACAAATATCAACATATTGCCCCCAACAATCTGGGTCCTCATTTTACTGACCATGGAAGAATGGAAGGCAGAGTCAATATTGAGCTAGGTAGGATCGAACTCCTGGCTGTGGGCAGAGTTAGCCGACAATACTGCATTCTAACCACTGCACCATCATGGTTCTTTTATTATAAAACTTCATTTCTAATCAGAAGAAGTTTATTAAGACTTATCAGAAATAATAACCTATTATATTTGTTAGATTTGTTTTGTATTCCAATTTATCACTTTCTTTGAGAAACAAAAGAAATTTCTCCCCATTTATAAACAGATCTTTAAAGCCTCATCATTCAGTTCTAATAAAAAAAATACATTAGTAACTATCAAAAATCACAACATAAATATTAATCCTGATCAAATAATTCCAATTTGAATTCCTCCTGCTTACTTTTCTTGATATTAAATCCTATCAAATAATCATGTCTCACAAACTAATTTCTTACTGCTTTCTCTTTGTCTCCTCTCAGGCACAGCTTCATTAATTAAAAGTTCCTTTTGTAAATCTATGATAGGAAGACTTTTCAAATCACATTTAATTATATTCATCAGATGGTTTCATTTGTAAATCCATTGTGACATCTTTTGCACTCTATTTTGGCATATTTAAATCCATTTTTAGATCCACAGCATTCCTTTTACTCATCATTTATAATTTGGCAGTTTTTAAAAATCCAAATCCACATTCAGATCAGCCTCACTCTCTGTTTTATCCAATAAAATCTATTGTGCTTCTATATCCTCTGTTATTGTTCACGTGGTCTTCAACTTACAACCCACTTGTTTAGTGACCGTTCAAAGTTACAACGGCACTGAAAAAAATTATTTATAACTATGTGATCAAAATTTGGATACTTGTGCATATTTATGATGATTGCAGTTTCCCGGGATCAAGTGACTTACTTTTGTAGCTTTCTCACAAGCAAAGTCAATGAGGAAGCCAGATTCACTTAACAACCATGTTGCTAACTTAACAACTGCATGATTCACTTAACAATTGTGGCAAGAAAGGTCGTAAAATGGGGCAAAATCATTTAACAGCTGTCTTGCTTAGCAATAGAAATTTTGAGCTCAGCCATCTTCGTAAGTTGAGGACTACCTGTATCAGATAAACTTGTAAGAATTTCTGAATAGATTGTTCCCAAGCAGCCTTTATTTCTTTTCTAGTCAAATAGTATTGTTCCATTGTATTAATGGGACTCGTCTCCTTTAAGTATATTGTATCTGTTAGTTCTCTCTGGTTTCCTCTAGTCAACCTTCAAGCCGTCTGTTATCATGTTTATTTTCCAATCAACAAACTTTCCCTGGGGAGTATTTCTTACAATTAATTTCAAAATCTTCATATAGCCGTTTATAAAATTTTAAACAGCCCCCAGGAAATGTTTTTTTCACGTCAGTCAACCCCATTAAGTTTCCAAAATCAACATTCCTTTGCTGTTTTCCAAACATTCGCTTCTTGGGCCTTAAACTTTCAAAGAAGTTTTCAACTTCTGTTGAAAAATGGGGTTTCTTCTGTTGCAATGAAATATCTAGGACAGGATTGTCCAACTGCAACTTTTAAGACCCTTATCCTTGGAATTTCAGTTATGGATTCCAGATACAAATAAGAACTCAAAGGAGCTCTTAATGTTATGCTTCAAGGTCACCTTCTACTGAGAAAAGTTGATTAGCCAGGATAATTTCCCTACCATGTGCCTGCCACAATGCCTTGTATTGCAGCTCCCATAATCTACATGCACGGTTGCAAAATTGCCACAATGGCCTTTCCCTCTATGGAGGATAACAGTTGGGGTAGAAAAGTATAGAACCTCCCTTTTCTACCTCTCTAGCCTCTATTGTATCCTTTTGATCAGGATTGTTTACAGCCTAGAAATTTAATAGTAAAACAAGGAAATACAGTATATGTGTGCAAACTAACAAAATCAGAATTTGGTAACACTTTTTCCAAATGACATTTATTAAAAGACACATGCTTTAAAGAATTGCAGCTCACTTCAGGGACATTATGGAGTTGCTAGATCAGGGGTTTCAAACTCAAGGCCCTTGGGCCAGATCTGGCCTGCAGGGTACTTAGGTCTGGCCCGCGAGGCCACCCTAGAAATAGCAAGGGACCTAGCAGAGCGCTTGGGCCACCATAGGCGCCCCTGACATGAGTGATGTTGAGCTAGTCACACCCACACTGGACACACACACACACACACACACAGAGTCAAATACAACCCTGAGAAGGCCCTCAGTGAAATCGAGTTTGACAACCCTGGGCTAGATTGATGTCTACAAATCTTATCTCAGGCTAGTTCAGTGTTTCTCAATCTTGCAATATGAAGATCTGTGGACTTCAGCTCTCAGAATTCCCCAGCCAGCATAGCCACCCAGAATCATTAAGTGTGTGGCTATAGAAATTGAATAACAGAATGAAAAAATAAACATGCTGGCTGAGGAATTCTGGGAGTTGAAGTTCACAGGTCTTCAAGTTGCCAAGATTGAGAAACACTAATCTAGCCTCAACATAACTGCAACTCACAAAAACTTTTGCCTTTTAATAAAATTTGGTTCTTTGGAAAAGGCGTTGCTAGACTTTTCCTGATTTTTGTTAGCATTTGTTTGGTGAAAAGGTTACAAGGGCACTGAAAAAAACTACTTATGACCATTTTACACACTTATGACTGTTGCAAGCGTTTCCATGGTAATTTAATCAAAATTCAGCTGCTTAGCAACTGACTCATGTTTATGACAGTTGTAGTGTCCTGAAGTCTTGTGTCTTTTGCGGCCTCCTGACAAGCAAAATCAATGGGGAAGCCAGATTCACGTAATAATCATATTACTAACTTAACTACTGAAGTGATTCACATAGCAACTCTGGCAAGAAACGTTGTAAAATGAGGCAAAATCACTTAACAAGTCTTGCTTAGCAGCAGAAATTTTACGCTCGATTGTGGTCATAAGTTGAGGACTACCTGCATGGCTCTTCTAGAATGAGCACAAGCAGGAAGCAACTACATCTCGCAATATTGTGTTTGATCATTAGAGAACAGTCCCTCAAGAGCCTTCCATTAATTTTCCTAACATTTTTTCAACCATCATTACTGAAATCATGGTTATTGAACCTTTGAATGGAGGCAAGGGAGGGGTCCTCACAGGGCCTGCTGAGTCACAAGCCTTCCCCACACAGTGATCTGTAGATAGCTGCCTCTTTCACCCCAACTTTTGGGAAAGTTCCCCCATAAACTAAGCAGGCTGCTTTTCTGGAAAGGAGGCTGCATATTTTTCATCGAAATGTTTGGAACCAAAACTTGGACCCTTCATTTTTGGAATACGAAAATATTTGTCTCCTGTCAGCCAACCCCCAGATGGTGTGTTTCACAGGTTGCCTTTGCAATGGTTTCCTTCATCCTGTCAGGCCTGGCCTGTGTCAGCAAGCCCTCCCTTCCACCCTTCAGCTGCCCTGTTTATTCTCTAACAGGAAATTCACAGCTGGAATTGACCGGCAAACGGAGGCACCAGAACCCCAGATAAGGCTCCAGAGACACGTTGCAGCTGGAAATGGAGAAGGCAGCTTAATCAGCCAATTTTTCCCCCCTTCTGATCTGATCCCTGTTGTGGGAATGGGGGTGGAGGGGAAATCCCAGTCTTGATTGGTGGCAAATGCTAAAACTCGATTAAAAACCCATCCCTCCCCCCTCCGTATAGCTGTCATCCAGTCTGCTTCTCAAAGTTCTCACACCAGGGTATCTGCCTAGTGTGGTAATCAGAGTCCCAAAAATCTGTAGTCAAAAATCAAAATAAAAAAGATAGCAGCTGGTGTAGGTGCATCGTGCAAAAAACAGGAAGTTTCAATTAAACTCCAATTAAACTGGTTCTTTTATTTGCAAACTCTAATTAAATTAGTTCTTTTGTGGTTTGTGGTTAATTTTAATGTTTTAATTTTAATGTTCAATATTTCAATGTTTTTAAAACCACGACTAAGCTGTGGTGGCACAGTGGTTAGCATGCAGCATTGCAGGCTAACTCTGCAGACTGCCAGGAGTTCGATCCTGACCAATTTAAGATTGACTCAGCCTTCCATCCTTCCCAGGTTGGCAAAATGAGGATTCAGATTGGGGGTGGGGGGTGGGATATGCTGATTCTATAAACTGCATAAAAAGTGCTGCAAAACGCTATGAAGCAGTATATATATATAAGTGCTATTGCTATTAATTCTTTAATTGCTTTGTATCATTGTTTATACGTTGTAAGCTGCTCAGGATTGTTTGATAGTGAAATGGGCGGCATATGAATTTAATAAGTAAGTAAAATAAACCATTGTGGTTGCCATTTTGAGTTTTTTTACCACATCCATTAATATTCTCCTTTCCTTCTTGGGAAGGGAAACTTTGTTAAGGAATGCAAGCAACAACATCCTGCTGGATCACAGCACAGCCATTCTGGTTCAGCAGTTAGTCCCCACAGTGACTGACAAAAAAAACCTAGGATATTAATATAATTGCTACTTCCTGTTTGTGATACTTGAAAAGTAATGTTTGACCCAGGAAGTAATAATCTATAGCCATTGTGTCTAAGAGTTGTGCCCTGATTTAGCCAATTAAGCCATTGAGATATTAAAACACACATACCCCAGAGCTATGAGGAGTCCTTTTTAACCAGGGTGTCCCCATATCCATCATAGTATAGATAGAGACAAATAAATCCACAATTTAATAGTGTTTCTCACCTGTGGCCACTTTAAGACGTGTGGACTTCCTGATTAAGGAATTCTGGGAGTTGAAGTCCCTACATCTTAAAGGATGAGAAACTTTCTAGCTACTTTCTCCTATTTTCCTCTCTTCTGTCTTCTTTCATTCCCTCCTCACCCTCAATATTCAGCTAGACCAAAGAATCCAGCTTTGATTGCCATGATGTAAAAGAAATGTTGAGACTCTAGAAAGAGTGCAGAGAAGAGCAATAAAGAAAATTAGGGGAGTGGAGGCTAAAACATAAAGAACAGTTGCTGGAACTGGGTATGTCTAGTTTGATGAAAAGAAGGACTAGGGTGATATGAGAGCCCTGTTCCAATATTTCAGGGATTGCCACAAAAAAGATGGAGTCAAGCTATTCTCCAAATCACCTTAGGGTAATTTAAATTTTAATTTAATTTTAATTTTAATTTTATT
>JAEANM010022504.1:0-11591 GCA_017656035.1 Myanophis thanlyinensis
ATATTTTCTTGAAGATGCTCTTCGTAACTCGAAAATTTTGTAACTAGAGCGTTTCGTATGTAGAGGTACCACTGTATAGTACAAGGAATTTACTGATTTCATGCGAGATCAGAATTTATTGCCCCCAAATTATCAACTCTAAAGTTAAATATAGTCAATACATGTCATGATTCACAATATTCTACAATTAATCATTCCGATATTTTTCTATAGTTTTATTTTAACATTTATTTTGGGAGTTGCCTTGATAGTAATATTAAAAGATGGTTAATATACCTTAAAAATAATCTAGTTCCTTAAATGTAAGTTTTATTCATCATACTAATTTTTACTTTTGAGTAACATTGGTTAGATCTGGGGCGTTAACTTTACAGAATTAGTTCAGGAAACATCAGTTATCTATTGCCATAGATAGCAATTAGGATGCTATAATCTCAGCTATAAAAGGCACACAAAGGTATTAATCACCAGCTGATTCAACAGTGACAAAAGGAAATACTTCAAATAGTGTACTACGTAATTAAGCTACCTGAAATTATTTCCCAAAATTTACGGATGGTTACTGATGTATGTGACTTTAAAAAAAGTTAAACAAAATTATGGATCAACCTATTCCATATTTGAAAGCAAGATGTAGGTTCACCGTAAATCAGCCCTCATAGTTCTCAAAATGAGTCTTTTCAGAAACAAACTTAGGTAAAACCTCAAGTGATTTCTTATTATAAGCAAGGACTACAATATTGTAGAAGTGTTTATAGGTAATCCTCAATTTATGACCACAATGAAGCTCCAAATTTCCATTGCCAAGCATGACAATTGTTAAGTGAATTTTACCACATTTTACAACCTTTCTTGTCACAGTTAAGTGAATCACTGCAGTGCAGTTGTTAAGTCAGTAACACAGTTATTAAGTGAATCTGGCTTCCCTATTGATTTAGCTTGTCAGAAGGCCACAAAAGGTGATCACATGACACCAGGCAGCCATCATAAATACTTGCCAGTTGCAAACATTCAAATTTTGATCACATGACATGGATTGCTACAACAGTCATAAGTGTAAAAACTGGTTATGTCATTTTTTTCAATGCCATTGTAACTTTAAATGGTCATTAAACAGATGGTTGTAACTTGAGGACTACCTGTATTTGATTTACAGCTCACTCCAATTTACATGAGAATGGTAACATCACATCCTTGCAAATATTAAAGTAGATTCAAGGCTAAAAACCTATACACTAGTTTTCTAAAAGTGTCTTCTGTAAGCGTTCCCTTTTCTTCCCCCCCACATCTCATTCTTAAGATGCCAAGAAGCTGATTTATTTTTATGGTGTCTTGAATTTTATTTGTTTTTATAAGTGATGGAAATCTATCACCTAGAATGGATCCTCAGTATGTTTTCCCTTGGAATTTAAACTGAAAATAAGCTGGAGATGTTACAAGCTTTGGGTCTGAATGGAAGAATAGAGACGCATACATATCTCTTCAACTCAACCCGTCAAAGTCAAGTCAAATAGGCTTTACTGTCATTCCAACAATATACAGTACAATACACAGTAAAACAAAACAATGTTTTCCCAGGACCTAAGGTGCTACATCAGACAACATATATTTTTTTTAATAACTAAAAACTTAAAAAATTATAAGTACACATAACTACAAAAATCTTCCCAAACTTAGTCAACAGAAAAAAAGTGACTTTTTCATTAAATAATGATATGGGTGAAAAAAAATGCAGAAGAAATTTTCAACATAAGACCACATTACATATATTAAACTACTTTTAGTTATTTTCAAATAGGTGAACATTACCAACACTTGAATGTTTTTGCTTGATAATCTTAGAATGAACAAGGAATTAAAGTGGTCTTTTTGAAGATCAGAAGTACTACGCTATTTTTCTTTGTACATCCCATAATGCTCAGTACATAAGGCCATTGAAAGCTCAGCCTGCATTAATTATAATACATATTTTATGACTCCATATTGTTTTTAATTAATATTTTAATTAGCAATGAAATATTTTCTGCATTTTTTCTATTCAACAAGTCATTCCAAAATATTATACTGTCAATGTGTATGATCGCTGCTATAGTGATAACGCAATAATTCTAAAGATTAAAAATAACATTCTCCTTTCTATCAAAACACAATCAGAAAAGCTTTTAATTAGATTAGAATTCTTTATTGGCCAAATGTGATTGGACACACAAGGAATTTGTCTTTGGTGCATATGCTCTCAGTACATAAAAAGGTACATTTGTCAAGAATCATAAGGTACAACACTTAATTAAAAATGTATTGTCAACATTATGATACTTTATTATGGTATTCCATTTAAGCTTCTCATTTAAAGTGTGTTCAAAATAGGAAAAAGCTGTATTAAAAGCAAAAATACACCATAAAATGGCTCTTACAGCAAAGATTAGAAATGTGGATGAGAGTGACCACAATTCACTTCTTTAATACAACACTGCTTATTTCAAGACTTCACCCTTAAAAGAATATACAGATAGTCTTCTCTTAACAACTATCTTGTTCAGTTACCATTCAAAGTTGTGACCACATTGAAAAAGTAGGTTAACAATTAGTCCCTGAACTTGCTGCTTCTCTGTGTCTCCACAGTTACATGATCTGACTCAGCCACTTTGTGAACTGGGGCACATTTGCAATGGTCACAGTGTAACAAGGTCATAAGATGCCTTTTATGACCTTCATAGCCAGCTTCAACAAGCAAAATTAGTGAGAATGCTGACAGGAAGTTGCAAATCATAGTTACTTGATGTCACACTTAACCATCTGTGGTGATTCGCTTAACTAAAAGTGGAACCAATGTTTTAATCCAGCATGATCACGTGATACCTCACGTGATGACTCTGTCGCTTAGTAAGTTGCCAGTCCCAAATGCAGTCAGTAAGTGAGGACTACTCATATAGGCGTCTATCTCTTTTCATTGTAAAAAAAAAGTGAAATTGGATTTTCTGAGACCTAAGACAGATGGGAAAAACTATAATGAATATAAGATACTTGATCATATTTTAGCATAACAATGCCCAATAAAATTGAGAAAATGAAAAATAGCTAATGTGAAAACACATCTAAGCTGAATGGTTAGATGACATCTTGCATCAGAACTGCAGGAAAATCCCTACCGGTGCATTTCAGAGACACACAGGATGTAAGGTGACATATACTTCAGGATAATTATTATGTTAGGAATTCAGATCTTGATACCCTACCTGCCACTGTCATTGTATCTGCAATGCTTTGGAGGAACACTAATTTCAAAGTTCAGTCTGACTGCTAAATCAATTCCATCTCCTGGGGCCAGATGGATTGACAATGAACAGTTTTCTTTAAAACAGAGACCAGCATCACAGAGCTTTTCTATTTGGTAAGCAACATAGATGTGTGAAGGATGATGGGTCAACAAACCAAAGAACATAACAACACAAGTAGTTCCCCTGGCTCATTTAGCCCACCAGTCTATTCCGAAATGGACCGTATGAAGCAGAAAGAAGCCCACTAGTATCCCAGCACATAGCCTTCAGAGGCAGCTCTTCCCCTACCAAGGCTAACAGCTACTGAGCCCCCTGACTCCAACTCTTTTTTGAAACTAGCCAAGCAGATGGTCTCACATCTTGCGGTGGCCAATTCCAGAGCTTAATTAGGTGTTGTTAAAAGTAACTTTTCTGCCTGTCCTGATTCTTCCAGGGTTTAATTTTATTGGGTAATTTGTTTTTTTTAGATTGGTAATATGATTTTGGGGAAGAGGAAAAAAAACGAGGGGAGGCACTGCAGCCGTGCCAAGACTTAATGGTTTCCCCCAAGTCCCAACGGTTTGGTAAGACCACAACAAACAACAGGTGGAAAAGGAAAACAAGCGGCGCTGCGCCTTTAAGACCCAGAGCTCCGGGAAAAAGATCATGGCAAGGGCGGCGCTTGCTTTTGGCTTCACATTTTGGGAGAAAGAATGCATTTCAGCAAAAGCCCACCCGGCTGTGTTAGACTGAAGGAGGAACGAGAGCGTCCTGCGGGAGGAGAGACGGGGACGCGCGCGTTTTTCCGCGCTGGCAACAAACGCCCGTCGGAGTAGAGTTTGGGTCACTCCAAAACCACCTGAAGCAAAAGGAGCAAGGGGGAAAGTGGGGTCGGGGACTGCTGGGGTTGAGAGAGGGGAGACCCTTTTTGTTCCTCCGGGGAGAAAAAGCGGGGTGGACATTAGCAACTGCAAGGCTTGTGGTTGTACTAGGAGTGGGGGCCGGGGGAGCGAGCAAGCGAAGCGCCATGCAAGACGCAGGTGGATGGGCGCGCCTGGAGATGACAGTAACCAGGCCGGGATTACCTGTTGGTGGGAGTCGTGGGCTCCGAGGCGTCGAAGGAGGGCTCGAACAGGACAGAGGGGACCGCGCTGTCCCCCTCTGCCTCTTCGTCCTTACTCCGCTGCTGCGGCTGTTTCTTCTTCAAACGCCAGTGTCCGAAAGCCGAACGCTTCTTGCGCTCTCCGGAAACGGCGGCGGCGGTGATGGTGGTAGTAGTAGTGGTGGAAGAGCAGCTGGCGCGATGTTCCCGCCGCCCTTCCAAGCACGGCGACGGACAAGGAGAGGAAAGCGGCGTATCCTTAGCCAGATCCGGTTCGGAGTCCTCGGACTCGCTCCTGTGGTGGAAGAGCCGCCCGAGCCTCCTGAAGCCCCCTTTCTCCATGCTGAGCAAGCGGAGCTGAGGAAAAACCCCAGGCGCGGCGGTTGCAAACCGCCTTTGGCAAGCGGCTGAAGGATGGCCGGGGAGGAGAAGCGCTCGGTTTGCAAGGTCCGTCGGGAGACGGTTGGAGGGGAGGAGGAAGAGGAAGAGGGGAGAAACCAAGCGCCTCCTAAAGGTAGCAGTGGCTCCTAGCCGCGGCTCGGACCGCGCCCTTCCCACCTCCTTAGCTGTGCGTGTGCAAACTTTCTAGCGACGGCCATGAATTCGACTGTCTCCGCGGGTTATCTCCGCGATTCTTCGCGCCTTTTAGCGAGTTTCATCTCTCGTTTTTGTTCCCGCGACTGCAGCTACTTTCTCGGGTGTTAGGAACATCTCTCGTTTAAAGGGCTGCCTATTATCTTGAGGCTGCCGCTGCTAACTACTTTCCCCAGGAAGGGAAAGGCTGGTCTTGATCTGAGGGTGCTGGTTGTAAGGCAGCAAGAAGTAGTATTGTTTCTTTCGGATGAAACTTTGGGATTATCAACAGTTTGGGCTCCCCGCGCAAGGAAAGGCAGCAGGTTTCCAGAAAACCGTATGAACAAGATACATTTATAGATTTAAGGTAGTCTGTCACAGGCTGTTTTCTTCGCTGTAAAACACCCACCCCTTCTCCATTACTGTGGCAATCTTCTTCTCGTCATTGAATTTACGGTTTATTTCTGAGAACATAGGCGTGTAGTAGCTTGTGCTCTAAACCTGATTCTAAACTTTGCATATCGGAAAAAAGTATACATAGGAAGAGAGTAAAAGCAAAGCAAAGAGTGCATTAGAATGGAGTGTAGTGTAACTAACCATGAATTGTAGGTACATTTTTTTAAATAGCACATAGTAATAGTACATTTCTTTCCCAGATAATAAACCTGATACTCTAGGAATTACCCCACCACCCTTCAATTTATGATAGAAAAAAATTCCTCTTTTGGCTCAAAAATGCAAATTCTAAAAAATATATTGATGTTTGATGAAAAATTACACATAAGGATGTTTTCTGTCTTTGCCGACAGTGGGATTTTCATGATAATGATTTAAGAGTACTTCAGTGCTTAAAAGAAATTGAGTTGAATCTGAACTGATAAAAGGGCCAAAGCTTGGCCTAACTGCCTATATTCTTATTCCATGCAGGTTTCAGAAGCACACATCTAATATTTAATTTCCTTTGACTTCCAAGCCAACCAATCATAAAAAACATACAATAATAAAGGGAGTTGGAATGTTTGCTGCTGCGATAGTCTTTGTAGGTCCTAGAATTTGTCTGTCAGGCAACCTGTGGTTTTGCTTTTTTCCTGTCATCTATTATTTCCATTATATTTTTTCTAGCCTGCTTCCACTTCCCTGACAAATATTTATTCTTCAAAAGTTCTATTCAGTTGGATGGAATTTTTTTCCAGATGAGTAGATAGACTATTACCACATTGAAACATAGGTTAAAAATAGGTATTTCAGGCAAACAATGTTTGTTTTAATTATTCTGGCTTTCAAATAAAACAAATTCTTATGGGAAAAGTAAGACAATAGTGGATCAGAAGAACTGCACTCTCCTGTTCTCTTTTCAGCAATTCCCAGCATGGAGTATTCTACCTCTGACTCCCTTAAGCTGGCAATATCCTGGGGGTATGATTTTGGGGGGACGAAGATTTATACCCATCTCAACATTACTGGCCAAAATAAAAGAAACCTAATTACTATATTTGGAACAAAACAACTTGATTGGTACATTTGCTAACCAAAATACCTGGTGTGTTACTCTGTCCTGACTCAAAGCTAGTTCAAGACTCCATCTGTGGAATATTTTGACATGCCTACAAATTATCCAATGTTATCATTTAAGAAGTATGTGGTTGGGTTGTCATCCAATTATTAATAGCTTACCCTGTTCACATTTTAACTACAAAATCACCCTGCATGCTGCTAGTCCATTATCATTCTAGAATAAACTGTACCCAAACAATAAGGATAAGCTGTTCTTTTTTAAATTGAACAAGTAATTTAATAATAGTAAATAACTTGCTTAACTAACTTAGTCAAATATCACTGACAGCTGCAATCACATTTCATGGGAAATTTAAAAATGGACCCACAATAATCATGGAATGATTATGTCTGCAAATATTATGTCTGCAAATATTTCATTCCCAGGCTGTCCTCTTTAACGTATATAAGAACACTTTCTTTAATGTGGTTGAAAATGACTCAGGTGATTCAGTTTCTATATTGTTTCTTTGGTGTGCTTTCTTACACAGATTTAAGCAAAACTGGCATTTTTTTAACTGGGGAAAACTAATTTTAGGTTTGTTTTTGAATGGATTCACTTATTACATTAAACCAAAATGTTTATTCAGCTTCAGCTTGATAAATTATGTGAATCTAACCAATTGTGGTTAAGGAAACTATGTGTGAAAGTCATTAAGAAATAATTCAATTAAACTAATTCATGAAAAGTTAAAATGAAACATTATTTCTTAGTGAACTCTGAACTGATACAATTTTGTAATACAAAATTAAATTCCATGTTTTTTAATATAACTGTATTTATAAGTAATTAAAAGTACACAAAACAGGAAACAAGTTTTATTTGAAGCCCAAGGCAAAATATCACATTCAGACATTCGGGATTGGATTATTGGATTGGATAATTTATTTGTAATTATTTTGAATTAATTATTCATTCTATTTATAAGTGCTTACAATTTGGATTGTTTATTAGTTTAAATAATTTGGGTTATTGTGTATTTATATTCCAAAGCTGTTGGTGGTTTTCAGCAATTATAAGCAACATAAAAGTTTAAGTTTCTGTGGTAGGAATTATGTAAAATTCTATAATCATCGAGTTTAAAAAAATAATTGCACTGAATCTTATGTCACTTTTGTCAGGCCTTCTGGAGGAATTCAATTTTCAAGAGTTTGAAAATAATTAGAACAATTGGATCAAATATAATTTCTAAGGATTCATTTGAAACAAAACCCAAATGATTTTGACTGTTTATATTTCAGATGAAACAAAATCTGGAATGATCCTGTTTTTATAGAGCAAGTAGGTAAGATGGTGGTGGTTGTTTCCATTTTACCTCAATAAACATTTCATTCATTCTTCATTAAATCAATATTGGTTTCTTGTATGCACCTATTCCATACTGCAACAGCTGATGCTTGCAAGGGGAAAGGAGATAACACTGTTTTCTAGTTATTAAGCTTCTTCCTGAATGGACACTTCTAACCAGAGTTCAGGGAAGGAGAGTTTAGTCCTTGGGTATTCCAAGAGTCCCAGAGTCTGCCCTTTACTATACTTTGCTTAACCGCTAGGTTATCTGTCAGTGTCAAGTTAAGTATCATTAGTGAATTGCTTTTAGCCAAACTTATATGATCACCAGAGGCCAAGAAGGAGGGGACAGTGGATATTTCTGATCCAGTGACTGTTGTGAGGGACAATATGTAAAGAAAATTAGAGTGGATCCCAGCAGGATGTAATTGTTTTACAGAAAACATCTATGTGGATGTTGTTTCTGTGGACATTGTTTACGGCAGAATGATGTTATCTTTCAAAGAGCTGGTGTGTGATTTGGGAGTTCTCCCAGATACATGATTCCTGCTATAGTTTCAGTTTGAAATCCCACCAGGCTCACAGCTGACTCAGCCTTCCATCCTTCCGAGGTGGGTAAAATGAGGACCAAAATTGTTGGGGACAATATGCTGACTGCTTAGAGTTGGCTGTAAAGCAGTATATAAATCTAAATGCTATTGCTATTGCTATAGTGATTGTGACCAGTTCTGGCTAATCTGCAACTTATTTCCTTTCCTAGATACAGCAATGAAAGCAGTGATTCATGTGTTTTTTGGACTATTGCAATTCACAGTATATGGGGTTACCCTCGAAGAAAGCAGGAGCTGAAGTCCTCTGAACCAAGTGGCACATATATTGTAAAAATAATAAAATCAATAGTTTGACATAGGGTGATTGAGTCAGACATGGTGCTAAATTAGTCACTGGATTCAGACATTAAATTATGTTGTGGTTTGTTTTGGCTTTGTATGTTCTACAGACTTAGCCGTTGTGATTTGCATGGTTTATTGATTAATATTACACATCAGCCCATTGAATTGTGAATCTTTAATATACCATTGTCAAAAGATGGTTCAGCATAAACTCCACTACTGTTTAAAGAATGTTAAATCTACCTTGCAGAACTGTGTTCATCTTTTTGTTTACCTTAGTTTTCAATCCATAATGTATTGTTTCTTCTTACCTATATTTCTGCTAACCTAAAATACATGCTAATGCAGTATATGGTTGCAGCCTTGATATCTGTTTAATAGTGCATTATTATACAACTTTATACTTGGGAGGTTTAGAAGTTGTAAATGATTTTCAAAGAATAATTGTTTTAAATCAATCAATAGATATTCACCATGCCAGTCTATTTTGGCTCAGAGAAGGAAAGCATAAACTGATGCTTGGGTTGCAGTGCTTGGGTTCACACATCGCAGTGTTACTTGTCACAGACAATCTTATTTATGCCACCAGTTGGGACACACGCTACCAGGCCTCCCCACCTACAAGACTATACATTTGACATCATCTTGAAATTGTTGGAGATACTTGCTTGTTCAGTGCTTAAGAGTTTATGTGGGAATACACACAATTGTCATGAGATACCAGTCCTGTGTGTCACACTGACACAGGGCACATATTTTTATACTAACTTCTTAGCACTATTGATTACAATATAGCACAAGTAAAACACAATAAGCACACACACATCCCTTTTCATTCACACATACTCACCAGTAATTGTTCAAGAAACCTGAGTTAGAAGACAAATTGCAATCCAAATAGCTTCGGGTTCACATGTCTTTCAACTTAGATCTTTATATAGGGTTAGGGTTTTATTATATCACGTGATAATAAATTGTGATAAACTGTGAATAAATTATATTATTAATATTATAATTATAATGATATATATGATATATATCATTAACCCAGGACTGCAACCAATCAAGTTAAATACTCCTAAAGAAAGCAGTGAGAAAATAACTTCCATACTATTGCCTAGAACAGTGGTGGCGAACCTTTTACTTACCAAGTACCGAAAAGTACATGCTATGTGTGTGCCATCTGCACTTGTGTGCGGCTCCTCCACATGTGCTGCATGTGCAGCCACACCATCTGCATATGCATGCAGCTTTTGCATATGCAGGCACTCACACACATGAGCAATCGCATGCCCATGCACAGGAGAGCTCTGAAGACTAGCTGGATTTTCTGCTGCAATTGCGCGCTTGCACAGCAGGGACGTGAAGGCCAGCTGGGTCTCTGCAATCGTGCATACGTGCATGCACAGTCACATGTGCATGCTCAGCTGAAGGTAAATTGGCTGACAGCTTGTGTGTCCAACAAGATGGTTCGGTTTGCCATCACGGGCCTAGAAGAACGCCAAGACATACCCAGGGAAGTTACCAAAATTCAAGTTCAACTCAAGGGAAACTGTTTTCTTCCAGTGGTGCCCACAGAATGTAATGTTTATATCCCATATATTGCATAATTGTAAAAGATAACTCTTCCCAAAATGATGAAAGATAAAACAACACTGACAATTAGTCAAATATTTTAATTCAGTTATATTGGCAGTGTCACTAAATAAAAAACTAGGTTGATGAAAAATTATCTCAACTAATTTGGATGTCTGGAAAACTGTTTGTCTGTTGACATTGAAAATGTCTATCAACAAATGAAAGATAATTAGATGATGATGGAAAAGACATAATCAGACAATATTGCACAATCCAGAACTGTGGCAGAAATTTAAATATATACTTAATTATGTATTATAAATTCACCATTACTTCATATTATGAAGACTATGGCACATCTTTTAAAATAATTGTGGATCTTGAAAATGATACAATTGCTCAATAAAACCTTTTTTTCCCAATGAATGGTAACAAATCATGACAATAGAGTAATATTCACCAGATGAATTAAAAATGTTTCTAATAAGCTTTAGTTGCTATAATTTAATGAGTAATATTTAATAGATATTTTTATACTTATAAAAATTTATGTCCAATTTTTTTTTTGCCCAACAACAGATTTACACAGGCAGATTCTGTGAACTTACATTAATCAGTAACTTGGTTATATGAATATTGCACAGATATAGCATATAGATGCATTTGAAAATATCATAATTATGCGTCACTTGTAGCAAAAAAATTGGCAAAAGGAAACAAAAACTGCACCAATTTCATAATTAATAAAATCATAAATAATCTTCCATAGCTTTTCTGTTATTTTTGTTATTTTTTGTTTTTTGTCAATAAAGCTGCAACTTACTACTTGAAGATCCTGGGGCAATCCTACATAGATATGAAATATTTGTATCAATACCTTTTCAAACAATGGATTGGGTGCCATCAAGATTTTCTATGAAAATCACATTTATGTAACACAGCTAAGCTTGGAGCTTCTACTATGGATTAAAAATACTTATTTTTAAGTAAACAGCAGTCCAGATAACATGACTAATAGTGACAATTACGAAGAAAATTTTGAATATGCTGCTTTGCTTACATTGATGAGGAATGGGGAGGGGCTTCAACCCCTCCCCATTCAATCCTTAGGGGGAGGGGGCGGTATATAAATCAAATAAACCTAAACCTAAAACCCTCAAAAAATAAACAGGTGAATGTTTGAAAGAAGAACATAAAATCCAAATAGTTACATACAATTTTAAATGAGATAAGTAGGAAATTACATGGATAGCTGTTTAATACAATATTCCTGTCAGGGTTCCACACCACATCCTCAACGCAATTAAAATCCCAGAGAACGAAAGTCCAAAGAATGAAATTTTATT
>JAEANM010022505.1:0-11591 GCA_017656035.1 Myanophis thanlyinensis
TCTTTCCTGTTTTACACTGAAGTCCACCACCAGTTCCTTTGTTTTGCTGACATTAAGAAGGAGCTTGTTTTCCAGACTAAGCATCAAACACACACACACACACACACCACACAAACACACACGGTATTACACTAATTATAGGAGACTGGAATACTAAAATTGGAGGTAAAATAACACAAAATAAAAGAAAATATGGCTTTGGGGTATGAAACAAAACAGCGAGTAGACAGCGCAATAGAATTCTGCCAAGAAAATCCAATTTTTATAACAGATACTGTACCTTCTTCCAACAACCTAAAAGATAATTCTACACATGAACAGCATTGGACAGATAACACTGAAATCAAATTAACCACTTACTATGCATTCAAAGTGGAGAAGCTCTGTTAAGTCAGCAAAAATAAAATATGGTGATTATGGCTCAAATCACCAGCCTCTTTTTGCAAAATTATACCATAAGGAAAATTAATACAATTATCAGACCAGCAATATACAATCACAGCAATATTATGTATTGTGGAGTAAATGTAAATAATAGATTGAATTGATTAGATTATAATGAACAAACTGCTAGAAGAACTTGGATCTCAAATGAAAGGAGATAAATAAAAGTAACTTGAAGTGCACATCCATGCTTATCTATACAGAAAGTCAGAAAACAAAAGGCAACTGAGGATGAAAAAATAAGAGGAAAATAGATATTTAAGAAAATTATAAGTAGTAGTCCAGCTGTGGGATGACTAGGGCCGGAATGACTGAACACAGAGATTTCTGATTCAGAAAAGGCCACAAAGCTCTCCTAGCTGTGACTGCCACCTGAAAATGAAGTTGTGTCATTAGCAAAGTTGCTATTTATTATATACAGTATGTAGTAAAGGAATAGTAACAAAAGATAGCCAGATTTCTTTTTTTAATTCCTGAATACCATATGAGAAGAAGACAAAAGATTCTGTGAAATTACTATTCCTTCTTAAGCAGGTCCACTAGCCCATACCCTCCTAACTTCATGATCTTCTCCCAATCATCTAAAGAGGACAGATAGATTCATTTGGTAAAAAGCAGTTCCTCAGTAATCCATAGTCACTCTATAGAGGACTTCATGGTACTGCCCAGGACTTTGAATTGGATCAGAGGTTAATTGCAATCAATACAGATGAGAGAATAATAGGTATAATTCTAGAGATTGACTGTACCTCTAGCAACCTGTCTACCTCATTCTGTGCCAACAATAGAATCTCAATCATCTTTAAAAAGATGTTTACAATATGCATACAGTTCCCTGAGTGTGGAAGAAAAAGAAGCATCTCATTGTAACCAAAATGATCATGTATGTTCCAACTATCAAAACAGGAAATATTGAGAAGCAAACAATCTGCATTTCTCAGGACTGGAAGATGACTCAGGATCCAAGATTTCAACTCCCATGTACAATATAAGTAATATAGAGATGTGAATGAGATGTATTATTTATTAACTAAATATGAGAAAATGAAGCATCAGGAATATGAAAATGATAGATAATTCAGATTCCTTATCATATTAAGGACCTCTTTAGCCTTTCAAGATGACACTGACAATAGCCTTTTTTTTCTTTTGGTTTTTGGGTAGTATGATATGTGAATTCAGCCAACTGTGGCTTATTCAATAATTGTCAACTCTGAAGCTGACCTGGCCAAAGCCATTTTGGATTTCAGTGTTGCCACGCTGGAACTGAGGGATAGGGAGGGGGGAATAGAGATAAAGTAGCTAGGTTTTGTAGCCAAAACAAAATACTTTTTCCTTGGAACCAAGGACATTCTCACACCTGGTCAGAGAGAGGAGGTATGACGTTACCAGGCAACCAGATAGCACCCTGATTGGACCATGTGACTGATTGTTTAGGGAAGGGGAGAAACTTTTAATTAGGTAAAAACATGGGAACCTTCAGAGTCCGTTTTCATCAGAACTGTGCCAATATGATATATCCAATAAAACTATTCTTTGAGAATTTACCTGCCTTAGAATTTTGTTTAATATGGAATTATTATTTGGAACCCATACTTAATGGAATGTGGGATTTGTGCAGCCAAAGTTTTCATGTCTTCCTCTCTCTTGAGATATAAATTGGCTACTTGTCATCTATAAGGTGTGGCTTTATAGATGGATGGCAGATGCCCATTAAGATCTGACATTATGGTCATAAAGTAGTTCAGGGCAGCATAGACTATTCTCTCTATAGCATTAAGCAATCTAAATGGATAAAGCTTTTATCAGATTAGAGTTTTGATCCAGATGGCCAGATTAACACATTTTGAAGGACAATGTCTCTCTTAGGTCTCTTTCAAATTCTGATATACAAGAACCATTTGACTAGAGATATAATGGCTTGAACCTGAAGCATTAAAAATGTGCTGTATCACTAACGTATATAGCTAGCCTGAATTCCCTTCTAAACCATTTGGTACATTAAGCTAGTGTAGTTGGACAGAAAGAATTTAATTGCTTGCTATATACAACACAGTGACTCAGATCTCAGGTGTATCAGAATGAATTATATAGAGGTCACTTTATGTGCTGACACTAACTGAACAACTTCTTATGACTTTTCTGAAATGTGTTTTAGTACAGTAATATCCTATCATTGCAACCAAATGATGATATTAAGAACTCTTGTTAAAGAAAAGGGTGAATTTTATACAGAAATGAAGAATATGAATTAATAGTAATAAGTTATTACAGATGTGTGAAAGTGAAATAATATCTGTTTTCATATTAATATGAAGATATTTTAGTGATTTAGATCTTCAAACTAGATAGGTTTAATACAGATCTGTATTTATCCCAATACTATCCAGGCCAGCTTACTCATGGGAAGAAGGACCTTGTGAACTTATCTTCCAAAGAACGAGTATCTGAGGAAAAATGGATGAAGTGGTTTTACAACTACTTGAGTTTGCCAAAAAAGCAAGGAATAAAACTGGAGCTTATCCGACAAGCAGAAAGGAACCTGAGGCTGTAGCACAATTACTTTTCAAAATACACTGATGTTTATCCTGTAGCAATTTTCTGTAATTACATTGACAGTACCTGACAAGCTTGTGTCATCAGCAGAAGGAATAAAGTAAGAGTATCTGATGTGCTGATGTTCCTAGATTGCTATTACTTGCTGGAGTCTTTTTTTTTAGTTTTTTAAATTTCTTTCAAGAAATGTCTTTCTCTGAATTTCAAATTATTTCCTGCTTTGTATATATGAGTTGAAATCTGCATTTTATTTATTTTGGCCTATGGTCTTTAGATTAAAACAAAGATGCAATAATCAATAGGTATTCAACATCCCCTGTAGGGGCTGAATCTTCCAAGCCTCATTTTTGTTCATTTGCTGTCAAATACTGTTTTCACCATATACAATTTGCAGATAGTTTATTCTAGCTCCTATAAAAACTAAAAAAAAAAAATCACTCAATTACATGTTGCCAAGTTTCCATTTCCTAGCTGAGGTCAATACTGTATGATTCTTATTTCTTATATAAGAAACTGAACAGTGAGGGATTTTTCTAATCATTCCATTTTTTTTAATCATTTTCCAGCAATTCAAATTGTACAGTGTAAACAAAATGTTCTGAACATTAAGAAGAAAAATAGATTGGAGAGAACTGAACAGGATGCAGAAACTTTGATTCAGAGCCTCGGTGGCGTAATGACAGATTTTATTTTCCTGGGCTCCAAGATCACCGCAGATGGGGACTGCAGCCAAGAAATTAAAAGATGCTTGCTCCTGGAAAGGAAGGCTATGGCAAAACTAGACAGCATTCTAAAAAGCAGAGACATCACCCTGCCAACAAAAGTGCGTGTAGTCAAGGCTATGTTTTTCCTAGTAGCAATGTATGGCTGTGAAAGTTGGACCATAAGGAAGGCTGAGAGCCAGAGAATTGAGTCCTTTGAACTGTGGTGCTGGAGAAGACTCCTGTGAGTCTCTTGCACTACAAGGCGATCAAACCAGTCAGTCCTAGAAGAGATCAATCCCGACTGCTCTTTAGAAGGCCAGATCCTGAAGATGAAGCTCAAATACTTTGGCCACCTAATAAGAAGGAAGGACTCACTGGAGAAGAGCCAAATGCTGGGAATAATTGAAGGCAAAAGAAGAAGGGGATGGCAGAGGATGAGGTAGCTGGCTGGAGTCACTGAAGCAGTCGGTGTGAGCTTAAGTGGACTCCAGGGAATGGTAGAGGACAGGAAGGCCTGGAGGAATGTTGTCCATGGGGTTGCAATGGGTCGAACACAACAACAACACTGCAGGCTATATCTGCTGACTATCGGCTGCCAGAAGTTTGGCAGTTCAAATCCCACCAGACTCAAGGTTGACTCAGCCTTCCATCCTTCCGAGGTTGGTAAAATGAAGACACAGATTGTTGCGGGCAATATGGTGACTCTGTAAACTGCTTAGAGAGGACTGGAAAGCACTATAAAGTGGTATATAAGTCTAAGTGCTATTGCTATTGCTATTGATCTCTCCAGTGAACTACAAAGGTGATAAAATAGTACAAGTAATCCTCAAATTACAACAGTTCATTTAGTGACAGTTCAAAGTTACAATGGCACTGAAAAAAACCATTTTTCTCAGTTATAACCTTTGCAGCATCTCCATGATAATGTGATCAACATTCAGATGCTTGTCAACTGGTTCAAATTTATGACCGTTGCTATGCACCGAGATAATGTGATCCCCTTTTGCAACCTTCTGACAAGCAAAGTCAATGGAGAAACTTAACAACTGGGTTACTAATTTATCAACTGCAGTGATTCACTTAACAACTATGGGAAGAAAAGTTGTAAAATGGGGCAAAAGTCACTTAACAAATGTCTCACTTAACAACAGAAATGTTGGACTCAATTGTCATAACTTGAGGACTACCTGTATTTCCTACCTTTCAGCTTATTTCACAGAGTTCTTATAAATATTAAGAAAATGAGGCAACTATATAGATTGTTTAATAGTAGAGAAAGGTAGAATGATTATTAAGTAAAAAGAAAAATTAGGAAGTGCAAAAAGAAAAATATATATACAACCAGTATATAAAGTATCTATAACATATTTTAACTTTGATCAAATAATCCAAGTGTATATCCTTTCCCTTTGCTTTTAACAAACTTGATTTTTAATTCCTTTAAATAGTGTCTTAACACTTGATTTCTTTTCATTTCCCTTTTGTCTCTTCTCAAACTTGGCTTCAAAACTTTAAGCAATCTCATGTGTAAATCCAAAACAAGCAGGCAATCCAAGTCATCCTTCTGGTATATGTCTTTTAATTATTAATATATCAGCAAACCAGCTGATGTACCAACAAGATGTTACATGAATGAATGAAACCACATTCATTCTGTAACATCTTGTTCTATATCATTCTTATAAGCCCATTTTGTATCTATGTTTGACTCAGCCCCACTCTTAGGTTTGTCCAATGATATCTGTTCCTCATCTAAAAGTTACATTTTTATAATGGCAGACAATCTTGAAAGAAACTTATGAATATCTTTAAAGTCTTCCACAATTACAGTATTTTGTTCCATTCTGTATTAATAGCTCTCTTCTCCTTTAATTATAATCTTCAATTCTTTCTAGCTCTCTCTAGCACCCCTCTAGAGCCCAACCTTCAAAATCCCATCTTACCAAGTTTTTCTCTAATCATTTTCCCTTGGGCATATTTCTTATAATTAATTCAAAAATTTTCATTTTTTAGAATAAAATTAAAAACAACCCAAAGAAGTGCTCATGTGATTAATTTCAAAGTTTTATTTCAACTCTATCTGCCCCGTTAGTCCATTTATAATTTTCCAAAATCAACATTCTAATCACCCTTTTGCTGTTTATAGTAAGAATCTCTGAAGTCTTTAAAACTTGCATAAAACTTTTCTCTGGAAGGATCAAAGGAGATTCAATCTATGTGATGAAACTTGCTTTTCCGAAGGTTCCTAATGTCCCAAAAACTGTTAACAAGCATTTCGGAAGTGATTAAGAGAGGAAGTATGTGAATTAATTGTTGGTTTGAAGGCTCTGAACCATGACTTGAGCACGAGGGCAATCCCTCAGCTCCTATAACTCTAAATCCTCTGCAGACCAAGGTTTTATAAAGTTTACAGTCTCTTTGTGGGAATACATATTGCTGATTCTGAGACCTTTTCCTTATCTGGAGAGGAATTCTGGGAAATGGATCCCTTCACTTTTTAAGTGATAGACATTTACTCCACTCCCCACGAAGCCATCTTCAGTTCACCATTGCTTCCCTGGAAGTCTGTTTCCAAGATAATTTGGAAAATTGTTAATATTTGTTTTTGCTATTCCAAAACACTCTCACTTGGCTTTATGAAATAGATTTCAGTTTTCTTCTGACTTTACTTCTTTTATTTGCAAGACTGGAGAAGAAATTTGTGGAGATTGAATATTTACAAGACCTTCAGTAGTTTATTGCTCCCGAAAATATATATTGATTGGAATGTTAAACATGTTACAGTAAAGATAAATATGGTATAAGGTGGGTACTGTAATTTTTACAAGTTATGTTGATGAATTTAGACTATTGTTTTATGTACTGATAGTGTGATATAATGCTGTGAGTGGGGATCCCAGGTTCTGGTCCTTGGTTAAGGCATGGAAGCTGGCCAGGTGTTTTTGGCCCAGTCACTATCTCTCATTCCTTAGCCTGGGATATTAAAACATTTATCTACTAACTCACACTGTGCCATCTTATTAAACTATGGTCTGTATGAGTGATATTATTGAAGAACTGTTGCAATTGATAGATTTTATGTGGTAATGGAACACATTCAGATCCATAGTTAGTCGTGAAGCACAGTAGGTTACATAATTTTTCAACACTATTCTCTCTCATTTTTAAATTAATTATTGGGATAGAATACAACATAATACTTGTTATCACCTATTCCTAGCTGGAACTATTCTATGATCTACAACTATTATGGACAGTGAGAGTTTCATTTCATAGGCATTGAATAGTTAGTCAGTAGTTGCTTATAGTGTTATTCAGACTAAGGCAACAACTAATTAACAATAACAAATCATCACACCAGAATCAAATTCTGCAGCAGACTCACATACTAAAGTCTGCTGCCTTGATTATGTATATAACAGAATAACAAAATAATAGAATTGGAATGGACCCTGGACATCTAGCCCCTGCTTAAGCAGGAAACTCTATACCATTTTAGACAAGTGGTTGTTTAATCCTTTCTTTGAAACTTCCATTATCAGAGCACTGGAGACAAGTCATTCCACTGATTAATTGTTCTAACTGACAATAAATTTTTCCTTAGTTCTAGGCTGTTTCTATCCTTGATTAGTTTTCATCCATTGTTTCTTGTCCTGTCTTCTGGTTAGTTCATTTATAACTTTCCAAAATCAACATTCTAATCACCCTTTTGCTGTTTATAGTAAGAATCTTTGAAATTTTTAAAACTTGTATGTTTTAGCCTCCAGTCCTCTAATCATCTTTGTTGTCACTGACAATTATCTTTGTCTCTGAACTCTTTCTAGAGTCTCAACATCTTTTTTATGTCATGGAGACCAAAACTGGATGCAATATTATAATGCAAGGCATTATAAAGTGGTATTAACACTTCATGTGATCTTGATTGTATCCTTTTGTCAATGCAGCCTAGGACTCATTAGAGGATGCATTGGCTATTTTGGCAACTGCAGCACATTGCTGGCTCATATTTAAGTGACTGACCACTAGGACTCCAGGAATCCTTCTCGTAGTTACTATCCAGTTACCACCTATGCTTTTCGGGTACAATTCAAGGTGTTGGTGCTTACCTTTAAAGCGCTCCATGGCTTGGGACCCGGGTACTTACGGGACCGCCTGTTGCCACTGTCAGCCTCCAGCCGACTGGTGCGTTCCCACAGGGCAGGCCTCCTCGGGGTTCCATTGTCAGGACGGTGTCATCTAACAGCCCCGAGGGTACAAGCCTTCTCTGTGGCTGCACCCTCCCTGTGGAACGAATTGCCCCCGGAGATTCGGACGATTGCGGACCTGCGGACCTTCTGGTGCGCATTAAAAACCCATTTATTCCAGCAAGCTGGTCTGGCCTAACACTTAACGGGGTTTTAAAATTGGTTCGTTTTAATTAGTTAAATTGTTTTAAATTTTTAGCTTATATAATCTGGTTTATTGGCCACCGATTTAATTATTTTAATGATATTTTTAATTTTTATGTATCTTCTTTTAGATGGCTGTGCACTGCCCCGAGTCCTTCGGGAGTGGGGCGGTATAGAAATTTTGTAAATAAATAAATAAAATATTCTATATCAATGCATTTTGTTTTTCTTGCCTAAATGTGGAACCTTACTTTTGTCATTGAATTTCTTTTTGTTACAAAGAACAAAAAGTGTTCAAGGCTGTCAAGATCCTTCTGTATCTTTTTTTTTATTGGTACATTTTTCTTTTAAAAACATAAAAAAATTCCATGTCTAGCTGAACAGCGTGTTGTTGCCTGGGCATAATTGATTTTAAGTAAAGATCCAACAATAACCATAATTGTGGTAATAATTTTAATAAACATATCAATACTAATTACAAAATAATAATACAATTCATTTGTCCATCTTGCAATTTTGTTTACAAATTTTTATTCTCTTTTTGGATTCTGTTTCATTTCTTAACCTCAGTTTCTGTTATTTATTTATTTATTTAAATTTATGTACCGCCTCTCTCCCAAGAAGGGACTCTTAGTTAACCATTGGTAAAATAAATCCCATGTTAAAAAAATATTCTGCTTCTTCCTTTTCTTTTATATTTTTATATAAATTTTTTATTTTTTCATTTTTTACATAACATCATATATCATCAAATCGTGCATGGTCGGATGTACAAAAATCTCTTAAAATAATAGTTGTGGTTGACAAATATTGTCAATAAAAATATCATATCATATAAATCATACCTTTCCATAGCTAAACTTAAATACATCTATCCTGTCTATACAGATCTTGTACTCTCTTATTTCTAAGTTTAATTGTAATTTTTTCTAATTTTACTTCTCATTTCTATTATCTAACCAAAGATCTTTCTGTATCTTAAGCATATCTTAAGATAACACCAAGTTGGTTACTCCCACCAGCATGGTGTCATCTGAAAATTCAATGAGTTCCCCTTCTGTCCTCTTGTTTCAATATTAACAATATTATTAAAAAAATCCTAAACCCAAGTGGAACATATTCTTCTTAATCCTTCTATATGTTATATGCTATCATCTGTCAGCAGTGATCCAGTACTTCTTTCATTGGACACAGTGGAAAGCCCTGTGAAAAGGAAGAAAGGGACACAAATCTGACACTAGACATGACTAATTCCTAAAACCATGGAAGGAGCATTTCAGTTTTTAGAAAATACTGCCACTGACCTCTAGGTATTAATCCTTCAGAGCAGGAAATACTGAGGCCATTTCATCCTGAGATATCTTGAGTTAAAATTCATTAGAAGGTTTAACAGCATCTCACATATTAAAAATATTTTATCACAACAAACATGTTTATTTGTTATCCAGTGCGAGACCCCTATTTTAGATGTATCTACTGCTTTGTTAATGGACACTATAATTATTCCCACAATCTCTTATATCTCATGCCATTTCCTTTCCTTTCTCTTTCAACAAGACCGATGTGTATTTTATATTCTTTTCTCAGAGCAGTACTTGATACAATACATCTCATGAAATGGATGCTGATCTATGAAAGTTTATGTTGTCAACAAATTAGTCTTTAAGGTACCACAAAACTGTCTTTATCTTCCTTCTGTCAAATATCTTTTTTTCTAAGTTGTTTTGCTTTTCAAGACATGACTTTTCTCAAAGCACTGTCACTGCACAGCTGTTAGAACAAGTGTCAAGAAGTCCCAAAGGTGCTTTTAAAAGAGGCAAGTTGACTTTCTGGGTTTTCTTTGAAGACATTTCTTTACTCATCCAAGAAGTTCCTTCAGCCCTGAAGAGGAGCTGAAGAAGCTTCTTGGATGAGAAGCAAAACAACTTCAAAGAAAAACCAGACAGTCCAGTTGCCTCTTAAAAAAGCACCTTTGGGATAACCATGACCTGGATGTCTGAGAATCTCCATAGACAAGTGTCAAGAAGCAAGAACAATCACCTTATTGATTTAATGAATCATAGAAGTTTCTGGGGGCACACTTTAAGATGTGGACAATTAACCAATAGTGTACACTGTAAAATGCTTGCATGCATATTTTTCTTTGTTGCTGTGTGTTATTAGAGGGATGTTCACATCTGCACTACTGCTGGTTTTGTTGCTGAGACTCTCCAAAATTCCACAGAATTCAGCTGGAAAACCATCTGGTCAAGTAAGGTACACTATAAATTTCTCTTGAAATCTTTAATCAGCTCATCACCTTCAGAAATAAAGTATAATGTAATATAATAATATATTTCTAGTGCTACAAGGACTGATAGCAAACAGTATATGGTTATTGGGAATCATCCATAGAATACAATTGGAAACAAATAGAATGTTAACTTTACTTCCCAAATAAATGTCTTGGGTTAGGGTTAGGGTTAGGAGTTAGGAAAAAGCTAGAAAATTAGAAAGAGCTAGAAAGAGAATTTTGATACCATCATAGAGGTTACATCTGGATGGTGCAGTAGATTTTCATTAAAGGAAGATCCCTTCTATGGATGGAAGGGGTTTATTATTAAATTTTCAGGACACATATGTTTGAATACCAGGCATGGTAACTTGAGGACTTCTGAATATCCTTCCTGATATCTGTATATATAGCTGTACATTGGCAAGAATATTGTCCAGGGGAAGGAGGAAAAGACAGCAGAAGCAACTTATCTTAAAATTATATTTCCATTTTGGCCTAGTCTTCCTGATGTGAGTTCCGTCCAATTGTACTAATGGTTCCCAATCAGCACTGACCCAAACTGATTAGGTATTATGAAAACTGAAAGGTGATCCCCGTAGAGAGCTGTGGGAAACCATTCTAGTTTATATAGGCTTGTTTTAATTATGGAAAAAGAAAAAAGTGCTTCAAGTATTGTGTGTGAAAATACCCATAGTGAAAACAGTTTGTAACATAAATACTTGGGATTTATGATCTGTTGGGACTACTTATTCCAGCAAAATTGCTCTTGCTGTTTCCAGTGGTTTAATAACTACCTGTATGTAATCAATGACAAGGGAATATTCCCTACACATATTAGTATTAATCTCTGATCCCAGGACTTAAGAATTTGTTGCAGTAAAGCCAAGTAAGCTTTCACTCACATTAAACCTTAGTTTTTTCTTCAGCATGGACCTGTCAGATCTGAAAGAGCCAAGCTTACGGAAGCACTCTTCAGTTAGCTATCATTAGCGGTTTATCTTAATCCAGAAGCAACAGGCATTATAAACAAAGCATGTTCTGATATTGCTTCAGCCAACAGTATTTGGTCCTTCATATGAAATAAGAAAGATAACATTTTGATAAATTAGAGGTTTCAGCAAATACTAATCTTGCTGCTGTTTCAACTTTTTTTTCCAAATGAGCAATTAAGTTTAATGCTGAGGACCAGCACAAACATTCTACAGCACACACACGCGCGCGCGC
>JAEANM010022506.1:0-11591 GCA_017656035.1 Myanophis thanlyinensis
AGCAGTCCACTCTCTCTACTGGGCTTCCATTGATGACCGGGATCTGATAGTTTCTTTCCTGTTTTACACTGAAGTCACCACCAGTTCCTTTGTTTTGCTGACATTAAGAAGGAGCTTGTTTTCCAGACACCAGTTCTCTAGATTCTTGATCACTTTTAGGTAGTCTGTCTCGTTGTTATCAGAGATCAGACCTACTACTACAGTGTCATCGGCAAACTTGATGATTGTGGTAGAATTAGTGGTGGCCGTGTTAAGAATATATATATGATAATAATAATAATATATGATAAATAATATACGATAATATTACTTTATCTCATGCTCTCTTTGCTTGAGTTCATCTTAATACTATTATTAAATATTAAAGCACAAATTCAACAGTGGACTAATTATCACTTATCATATCTTTGACTACTTTACAAACCTGTAGTTTATTGCAAGCCTCACATATTCCGTTCGATTATCCAGTGTAATATGGGTATATTTGGAACTGAGTTGAATATCTTGGCCACTGGCATTTGGCACTGTAAATGGCAGGCTCATGGCTTCAAATTCTTCTGAGGTAGCTTCATTGTCTCGGATGTACATAAGTCCAGGAATAAAATCCTTATCAACCTTTTAAATATAAAACCGAACTAAGTGAAATCTTTTCTACATAATGTTTAAATATCCTTATTATTTGGGATAAATTATATGGCTAATTCATTAGTTCACATTATGATCCATCAAGCAAGTAAGAACATGTGCTTAAAGTTAGAGATATTGGTATATTGACACTAAAACTGCAGAACTGTTTACAAAACTTTTAGGATTTTCAACTCTTAGAGAGGAACAAATAGAACAGGCAATCTTCTAATGAGCTACAGAATAATATCAATACCTCAAAACTCATTTTCAAGCCTGGGGAAGCTATCATTTAATTTTTGGAAATGTGAAAAGCAGAAGAATGAATACATTTGATGAAAGGGAGTAGCAAACTGAATATACCCCAGATTAAGTATTTTCCATACAGTGTCAGCTTCCTTGTTGTCTTTTTATGCAAAAAGACACTAATACTAGAACCATCAGTGGAAATTTTGACTATCAGATTGATTATGGGCTCTCTGGAAATAAAATGTAAATAAAGTAACCTCTAAGTCTAAGACTATGTTGGATTACAGTAGGACTGAAAATTTGGGGGTAGGGGGAAAGCCCTTTGAAAACTTCACAAATGTATAAGACTTGTAGGTGAGAGCCTACACACAAGCATTCCATATTCCTGTGTTTGTGTCTTTTCTTACACACAGAGAGATACACTCCTATTCTTGGGAAATAAGTCTTGCTGTACTATTAATCCTGACAACAGTCACCTACCTGCCTTAGGTAATGGGGAGAGGCTTTAATCTCCTCCTACCTTTTAGATATAAATCCCAATTTAGGTAGATATACCATTTACCTCCATGAATTTGAAAATATATTTTCCATTAAACAAGCTTCAGATTGTATTGTATCAATTAGGCAGATAATTGTCTGCTCACTTTAAAAATATTCTCTCTTTGATTCTACGTACAAATGCTTCCCTTTTACTGTCTTCTCATCTTATCCCTCATGAAAGCTACATGTTATTCAGCCATATACAAACATGCATCTAATTCAAAAAGAATGGCCTTCTGGCAGTAGAAGGATATAACCATAACCCAGGTAAGACCTTATGCCAGTAGTTCTCAACCTTTTCTTTGCCATGGACCCGCCTTCAAATACCTTTAGTGGTCAAGGACCATGAAATACCAAGTCTTAACTCAAGATTTAAATCAACATTTCTTCAAGCTTCGTTGACCCTGTGACAACATTAGTCTCTAAGAGTCCATGGACCACAAGCTGAGAACCATTGTCTTATGCTAATAATATTATATAGATGAACATAAGCTTTTTCTTGCCTCACTGAGATCAGCAATTGTTAAGTTCATTCCTGCCAACTGTTTCCATACAGGTTCTGCCAAATTAAGGCTCAGAGGACTTCCAGTCCGAATAGCTATCCCCAACATAACTCCTAGGTAATTTAAAACAAAAGGGAAAGTGTTACACATATTGTAAGATCAAAGCTTTACTCAAAGTTTTTTTTTTAAGTTTCAAAGCTGCAGCATGATTTACCAAGGAAACGAAACATGTTCATGTGCAATGAAGATTTTGCTGCAGGATTTAGGAGAAAGCAATCTCTGTTTGCTCCAGATTCATCCCTTCCATTAGGAGTCACAATTAATAATGGGGTCAATCCATTCTGAAGTTCTTCACACATTTCTGCTATTGATTCGCTGTAGCCCCCACCACAGTCATCCACAGATTCACCTGAAAGAAAGAAAAAATTACTTTGTGGAACTGCTGAATTAGTAGTTTAAAGCCACATCCAGCCATTTTTATAATAAACGTTACATGCATTGAAAAGAAATACTTGCTGAATTCACTCATTTTGCCACTCAGTTAATCCTAGATATAATAGAATACATATTTCAAAATGTTTATTGATCTATAAAAATATGCTTAATCAGTAAATATGCAGTCACATACTACCGGATGAGCCAATTAGTGCTCTCAATATGATCTATTCAAAGCCACTCATCCTCCCTCCTCTTGTTCTACATATTTAAGTTTCATAAACATTTATTTACATGTACAGGTCGTCCTCAATTTACAACTGATCGCTTAGTGATCATTCAAAGTTATGATGGACCTTCCCAGGAGTACATATGACCTGGTTCTAAAATTCCCTCTCCCATGTTCATGTGGCCGCATTTCAAGTGCTTGGCAACTGACCCACATTTATGACTGAAGCATCCCGTGGTCACATGACTGCATTTCAGTTTTGCTGAAAATTGGAATTTAATTCTGTTTGTGGTCAGAACTGGGCCATAGTGAACAACTGGATCAATGACCATTTAAAGACCACCACAATAAAAGGCCATAGAATCTGGTAGGGCTTGAGGGTGACCCACTTCACAACTGTCACAACTTATACTTGTAATGGGCAGGCTCTATTATGCTCACAAGTTGAGAACTACCTATATAGGCAAAATAAAAGAAAATAGCAAGGGAAAAAATATCCAGAAAGCAACATGTAACAGAAATATTTGAAACTATTTCTTTAGTCTAAGTAGTTGTCTGTTTGAGAATGAACCAGTAGTAGAGATTTGAAATTGGCTCCACCCACCTGCATCTGCCTTTATCCTTCCTTATGTGAGCTTTGTTTTTTTTTCTTACTTGCCTGAATCAGCTGTTTGGAGCATCTACAGAGCCTTCCTCATGATTCCCGCTGCCTCTGGTGCCTCTAAAAGCACTTTAAAGAGCCACGCTGCAGCGCGTTTGGCGTGCATGCGTGTGCACCGAACCGGTAGCAAAACCGGTTGGATTCCACCCCTGGTTGAGAACCAGTTGACAATATTTAGTGCTAAGAAAAAAGGTATGACTGACATTTCTTCTTTTCGGTATTTATTGTACAAGAAAGGGCAAAGTATTATAAAATTAGATTAAGCTGAAAAAAATAGTACCAACAAACTTGACTTTCCAAACACGATGAGGTAGAAGTAGACTATCTGGACTGAATGAGCTCATCTTAGCACACATCTGTCCAAACACAGATTTTGTGCCATCAGGACCAGCCAATCCTCCTTTGCTTCTAGATCGCTTTACCTGATCACAAAACAGAAGCAACTCTAGTAAAAATCTAACTCTAGCAAAACTTAAAACCTTAAAAGCATTTTAGTAATGAAAAACATTAATGGTCCTAATAATACTTTCTAGGAGCTTGTTTTGAAGACACATACACAATACTGGATGAAAGTCAACAGAAAAGGATGATGTCCTTGAAAGTTAAACAGTGACACAATTCTAAATCTGTTCTGCATTTACTCCTTCCTACGTTAACACCGATTTTCCTTTAAAGAGATTCTCTAAAACACCTTATTCCAAAACACATGTGCAATGTCTTTCGCTTGTTTTGCTCAATGAAATAAAACAATAAACAGTAGTATATTCAGCCTTTGGGAAAAAAATTCTTGAAACATACATGTGGCCTTAGGCTTAATATTAGATGTGTTTATGTCATTGACATTTTTTATGATAACCACTTCCTTCTATGAAGTGACCACATGATTTCCTAAAATTTAGTGATGCCTGAGGGCATTCTAAACAATGTCAAGGGTTAAAAAAATAACAACAATGTGAGATGTTCTATGTAGAGAAGCATTATGTTTTTGTGATTTGAACCTTATCCAGATTTCACATACACTTTGAACCAGGGATCCCTAACACCCTGTTGGGAACCCAGCTACAGAAGCAATGGTGAGTGCATGAAGCTTCACTTACACATGCATGGTATCTAGGTTGCACAGCATTTCTTCTCCCCACCCACCCACCCACCCAGCACCATCACTGTCAATCCATGAAGCCAGAAAAGTTGGGGACTGAGCTGTAGGCAACAACAATTTCATAATGTCTTAGTATAGACTTAATACTCTGAGTTCACATGAGTATGTATTTGCTATCTTTCATCAGTGCCGTGATGTCATGATTATCAATATAACAAAAATACCGTAAGTGTCCATGCTATGTTTCTATTAGCATCTGTTTGTGTTCCTAAAAAAAACCCTTTCTAGATAACTTAGACATGATGGTCTTCAGGAAAGGAATCACTTAAAATTAATCAGGGCTTTGCTTAATTGACCTCTTTCTTCTCTCAGCCATGTTATCAGTATCTATTCCACATTGTTCAGGATAGCACTATTCCTTGGATGCAGGGAGAGTGGGAAGGAAATGTAAACTCCTTCCATTCACAGAGACTATATATACTGTGGAAGATCAGAATTACACATGCCTATCAGTGTGTGACTATGTACATACAGCCCCCACACAATTGTGAACAGTTTCACAAAGTGGACTGGATCTTTATAGATTGTTTGATTTACATATACCTGTATCTACCACAAAACCACAAAAACTTCACAGATGTCTCATGGCTACTAAAATGTTTTATTTCTGACCTATCAAATAATGTGAAGCTTTTAAAAGCCACAAATCAATCAGCAACAATCAAGCAGAATTAGAAAATAGCAAAATTTTATATCAGTACTTAAGTGGGCTTTCCCATTCTTTAATCCTCAACTTCAAACACAAAGCTGACCAGAAATCTTACATTCAACAGTCATATTATGACATACTTACTTGTATTCTGTTGAGTTCTACAACTGGCCCATGCTGACGATCTCTCACCATAGTTGCTTGTACAACTTTTCTAAACGCTGCTTCCTAAAAAAAAGAAAGTAAGATATTTGGAACATATGAGAAATGTGATTTATTCCTGTAAAGGCCTGTACAAGTTTGTAAAAGATTGAACCAAAGTGATGCTATGTTTGTGGGAATAGACTTTAAAATTGTCAACTTAAGTGACCTGACCAGCTGGCTTATCATTCAATAGAGTGATTCTGGGAATAAGGTTACAGTGACCCATAAACAAATCTATAAAAGTCTAGGGACTTTTCGGGGATGTTTATGAAGCAGGAAAGGACATCCGTTAGCTAAGCAGGACACATTATTTTGTATTGTTATCATGAAGTTATATAAAAGTAAAATAAGCAGATTGTATGCCAAGCATTGTTAGGAGGCTTTGTAAGGAGCAATTGGCAAGATTGTGAACCCAAGAACAACAACATTACTATGGCAATTGCTGACGTACAATTTGCGTATAATCTATGGATATTAATTTAGCCAATACTGTTGAAGGGGCAGACTTGAGGGGCATGTACTGTATTATTATTGTATTTAAGCTGTTGTTACAATATGGCTATGGCCCCTTCTACCATTTTCATTTTTACATGGAAGGGGTCCTATTTGCAAATGGATTATATTTCAATAAATCTTATAGTTACTTGTTCAGAAGTCTCGGGCATTTGATTATTTGATAATCTTTTACCTCAGAACATAACATAATTTTTGGTTATTTGATATTATTCATTTAAAATACAAACTGTTACATTAGCAGAAATATATTAGAAGAAACCTTATTAGTAATTCATAATTGATTTCCATGTAGCAATGCTATGATCTTTATATACTATAAATCATAAATCAAACTTTGGTTGAGATGTTAACAATTTGCACACTTTAAGCATTATGGCAGTAACTGGTAATTATTAATAGAAAGTTTTGAGATACATGCCTTTCCTTGTGATATCAAAATTCCTCGTAATGCATCAAACCCCACTGAAGGACCCTGGCCAGTCTCATCAAGGCGTCCCTCAAGATCAAACATGGGAATACAAGGACAAAAGAGCTCGGAAATGTGATGTAGTAACAGCAATCTGTTTCTTAAGGCAATGATAGGAATTTCCTGTAGATGATTGTATTCCATAGGAACCTACAAAATTCACATCATTAGAATTTCAAATGCATTTCATGTAAGATAATATAAGACCTAATAGTCAGCTAATTAGGCACTTTCTCTATTGAGTATTATACATTATTTTATATGTTTTATATTTTAATCATAATAATAAAACACAGTATTCACAGACTAATTACAAACAATGATATGATTAAGTAGCAACAATAGTGCATTGGACGATGTGAAGAAATACCATTTGCCTGGAAGCAAGAACTGGTGGGAACATAAAATAGAGAAAGTCATAGAAAATGAAGACGCTAAAGTCATTATGATTTTTAAGAAATCATAAGAAGTCTCTGGGAAAACATTATATCTTTATCATCAAATCATTATTTTTGGCCTCAAGCGCAAAATAACATGACATAAACAGTTGGATAACAGTGCATAAATAGAGTAATACATCTACAGTTCTACACTTGTGACTATTATATTCTGATTTTACAGTTTCCAAAAGATTAAAAACATGAATTAAAAGATTTTTACCTGGGAAGGGAGCTTGCCTGCATTAGCAGGTTTACTAGTAGACCAAGCTAAAGTATGCGCTGAACCACAAGCTACTCTGTTGATCTTTTTACCCTGAAGTGCTGCAACCAGACGTGGCCTTTGGATGGCATTAGTTGTCCCATCTCCAAGCTGCCCTTCATCATTATCTCCCCAGGTATAGACTTCACCTGTACCATTCAAAATTATTATTGATTGACTCAAACAAATCAATCATTTATAATAATAATGACATATAAATGTTATATCATTTACAAAATGACTTCAACAACAATACCTATTAATGAGAAGAATAATTGGCACACAACAATCAAAATATTTAATAAGACATATATATCAATACTACAGGTAGAAGGTACTGTTTCAGCAGTCTCAGCAGACATAGGTATTTCCTTTAATTAATTTAATGTCAGTTTAGCAACAAAAGGAAACAAAGGTGGGGGTTCAGGAATTGTCATGTCTCAGAAAAGAGCTGATGACATAGTCTTCTGGCTGATTAACTTGGACAAAGAAATATTCTCTACATGCATGAGACTGAACATGTACGCTTGTTAGAAGTCAGAGGCATACTCTCTATTTTAGCACAAAGGAAATGCAGAGCCTGGATTCTTGAACCTGAATGATAATTTGGGGGGGAAGGGGGAGGGGAGGCACAGGAAATTTAAGTTATTAGTATTTCTTAGGATAATTACATCCATTTGCTGAAATCAATTATCACAATTCTTGTTTTTTATAATATTCTAGCATTATCTTCTAATATTGTGAATTTTGAACACTACTTCTGTAACTGTTTAGCTTCAGTAAAGTATATCCTTGGCAAAACAAATGGCCAGGAGTCTTTCTTTGCTAGATGACTTGAGTGGGATGGTTGACATTAAGCTGAAACTGAGGTTTTCCCATGCAAACAACACAAAGGAAAGTTCCCTCTTCCACCCTCACCCCCCCAGCCATTCCCCGATTATCTGCAAAGGTTATATGCTTGTACATCATTTGAGAAACAGGTACTCAGTTCCCAGTTCTGTATTGTGAAAACCATGGCTGACTGGAGCTTCTCAAATGCCTTAACTGGGCTTCGATCTTCCCTTTTCTTCACATTCCAATCCTTCCCTCCCGTCCCAGGCTGTCAGCTCATGAAGACTGGATAGGTGAAATGCAGCCATTATATTACCACGTATAATTCTAATTTATTTTCTTGGCTCTGTTGTAAAATTTCTAATTTCCTAACATCTATATACTAATTCTACATTAAGCCCTTGGCAAAGGCAATCAGAAACAATGTACTTGAAGAGGTTTCCAGTTCCGGTCCTGGTCAGAAGCAGCAGGGAGAAAGAGTAGCTCCGATCTCCTGCTGGTCTTCCCCCACTTGTGGGTTCTGTATGGAGCCTAAAGCTGCTTTGTAGGAACGGCGGAGCGAAGAGGAGCGCCTGGAGTGGTCAGGGGGATAGTGCAACTCCCCCGGAGGATCCCTGGGCTGAAAGTCCCCTCAGCCACGGTGGGATGAAGAGGGTCAGAAATGGCCGCCACAAAGACCAGGACAACAACCAAGCCATTCACCATCTAAAACTGGAGCAGGAGAGAAGCTGCACGCAGCTGTGGAAGTGGGTGAGAAGATCCTTTTTTTGCTGAATTTAAACCCCGAGAGACTATTTTATAAGAAAGCTGACCGGATTTGCTTTACCTATTGACCAAGCGACGAAAAAGAAACCGGGGGGGGGGGGGAGCTGAAAGCGAAAGCTGAAAATAGAAAGGAGATTTAAAGGGAAAGGGCATCAAAGACTTTCAACAAAGAAATCAGGAAATTGAATTTGCATAGTAAAAAGTATTGTACCTGAGAACAGGCATTTTTAAAGATGCCGGAATGATTGACTTGGAAGATTTTATAAACTTGGAAATGATGAAATACTGAAATAGACAAGGACTGATCTTTTCAAGAAAGATCCCTGCTGGAAATTTGACTCTGCAGTGCCACGTGCCGATGGGAGAAGAACACTACACCCTAACAAGTGCTAATAAAGATTCAAACTCTACATGACTATAAGGACAATAAACCTACTTACTAAAAGGGATTAAGGAGCTGGAGAAAGGGGGGAAAAAGAGAGAAGAAGAAATTAACTGTTTTGTTTTCTAAATACTTAAGAAATATAACTCAAAATTGTGAGAACTGTGCTTCTGCACAGGAGATTGAACATAATATTGGCCATACAGATAAATATGGAGTTGGACTATAAGAAGAAATGAACAGTTCGGAGGAGTTGATATTGTCTATGAGGGACATATGGGAAATGATGAAAATAGAACACAAGGACTTAATTAACAGGCTGGAAACTATGTAAAAAATGGAAACTATAGTTCAAGGAGAGAAGAAGGAAAGACAAAATATCCAAGTTGAGGGAGAAATGAACAAAAAAGTTATACAGAGAAAAGGGGGGATTCAAAAAATGATACAAAAAAATGCAAGAGGTACAATGTTAAAAAAAGAAAGAGGGAAGAAATTAGACAAAGAAATCGTAGTTGGAGAAGAGTTAAGGAAGAATCTGGGGCTCTGGTAATCCCACAAGGTAAAGAGGTAAAAGAAAAAACAGACATGTTGAAACTGAAATATAGGAGAAGGAGGAGGATAAGAAAATCCGAAACAAATAAAACAGATGGTAATAAAATTAGAAACACAATGAGAAAGTATCTAACATGTAAGCAAGTTAAGGGGAAAATAAGATTGTTAAGGAAGAGGAGGGATGACGGTTAGAATTTTTCCTAAAGACAGAAGGAAGGCAGTGACGTTAGATAAAAGATTGGGAGAAAGGGAAAGAAAACTAGGGGAATAATATTTTTAAACACATAACCTCTTTATTGTTCTTTGAATCATAACACTTATTCAATATAAAATTAGAGAAACTTTTTAGAGAAGAAGGTATAATATATGCAACTGTTAAAAATGTTAAGGAAGGTTTTATAATGACTTTTAAATGTGTATTGACAGACTTATTAAATCTAGAAGAGGAATGGTATAAAAATAAAACTGAAATAACCTGAAAAATGTCTAATATTACTTGCATTTTAACTATTAGAATATTTTTAAAGTTAAGAGAAGAATAGATAATTGAATAGAGATTGGTACAATTTTGAACTGATGAATTTCATGTAGAAAAAGGGAAGAATATATTCAAGAAAGCAATGTAATTGGATTTAAGAATATAATGGGAAATGTAGAGGAGAAACTTGAAAAATGTTTGTACCAAAAATGATTAATACTGATATAATTAATGAGCTAAAAGCTACCCAGATAACATGCTGTACACCCAAAGATGTGTTCTCTTGAAAGAAAAGATATGAAAATATGAAAATTCTATTATATTTGTTAAATATTTTTATTTGGAGAGACATTTGTATACTTGACTATATATGATTTAATCAATATGTGATGTCATGTAAAAATGTAAGAAAATAAAAAATTGACATAAAAAAAGAAACAATGTACTCGGGGAGTACATTAAGTTTACATGTGCAATGCAAATTATAACACATGGTTATACTTTAAAGGTTTACCACTTTGTAATGTTCTGCTAAAATTGAACACACGGCAAAGATTATTTTGGAAGATTTTCTTCAGAAATATAGAAAGGGCACATTTAAAAAAATTGAAGGCAACTGGGATTTGAAGTAAATACTCAGCAGTGTAGCAAAAGGCCAGGGATGATATAATAGCCTTCTAAAATGTGTTCACTTTGGGAGTTTAAAGCTGTTGTTTTGTTTTTAAAGAAAGTAAATTGTTCCACATACCATCTTCAGTACAACACACACAGTGTAAAGAGCCCGTTGCTATGGCAATTACTTTCTTTCCTTGTAAACCCTGGACTTGTCGAGGTCTTCGTACATGGTCATCTGATCCATGACCTAATCGATGGTAATCACCTTTGCCCCTATATCCAAAACATAAATTGCAATTAACACATCCATCTTTAATTGTTTCTAATTATACAGGTATATAAATTAGGAGAATATAGAGTTCAATGTAATTCTGTTCCCTATATTTAAAAAAGCAGATACCACAAAGATAAACCTGTGATCTTCCTAGATTCCATTAAAGAAGCATAATTTTACTAAAGGATTACCTTACCTCTGTTTGTAACAAATGCCAGTATTATGTTTTTTAACCTTCATCCTGCAGATATTATGTTTTTATTTAAAAGAAAATAAATCACTAAGAATAGTATTACATTTTTGGGATGAATAAATACACTTACCAAGTATACACTGCTCCCGATTTGGTAAGGGCCACAGAAAATTGTGAGCCACATTCTACTTTAACTACTCCAACACCAGTGAGGGAATCGATCTAGTGGGGGGGAAAGTTTAAACACAGCTGGTCAAAGATCACATCGCGGAACCTTAAAAATAAAGCTCTACTCTATCCCAAAAAAATCTAAGGATCATTATTTAAAGAAATAATTTAAAATACTCTGATCTCATTCTCTTTTCTTTATTATCTCTGTTTTAATCAAGATACCCATCCATTTCTCCAGAGAAATATAAACCAGACAAAATGAAGGCCACATCTGGGAATCGAGCACCTGCGCGAAATGGTGGAGAGTGAAGCCGCCGACGGTCTCTTTGAAGATCGTCAACCCAGCCACTTGTAGAGGCATTTTGCCTCGTAAAACTCCAAAACTTTGAAGTTTTG
>JAEANM010022507.1:0-11590 GCA_017656035.1 Myanophis thanlyinensis
TATTCCCAACCTATTTCCTGCCCTCCCATTCTGCCCTAACTTACCTGTGGTCGTGAATGGTTGCGTAAGCATTTCACGGCATGTTGTACCATGTATGATTGTGCATGTGACCAATAAAATTTGAATTTGGAGAGGTGGGACTGTCACTTCTGGGATGACGAGCCCCTTTCTGTGGCTGGCATGCCCAAGGAAAGCAGTGAGCTGCCTGCCAGACACCTTTTTAGCCAGCCCAAATTTCAGAGGGAAATAAATAAAGTGGGATGGCTCTGAAAGGGTGGTCACGAGCCATCTGAGGGTGGGGGGGCAGAGGGGAGGCCTGAAGGGGGAACATCTTGACTCAGGCATCCAGCTGCAAAAGCGTTTTTTTTTGCAGCCGAGTTGCTCTGCTTGGAGTCTCTCTGCCACATGACAGAATCCTCCAGCAGGGGGCGCTGCAGTGCCTTCTTGGCATTGGCTCTTTCCTCCGCCCTGCTTTCCTGAATGCTGATGAGGGATGGGGGGGAAGGCGGGGGGGGGGGGGGCTGGCATTTGTGGGAAATATGGCCGGTTGATTCCTGGTGAAGGGCTCCTTGGCTGTGAGAGTAGTTGAGGAGGGGTCCTGGGGGCACAGCAGCCATTAAATAGATCGGCAGGGATGTTGGAAGTGGCCCTGCTGGGTCTCCAGTTCCGTTTCATGGACAGTCCGCTACTCCTGGGAGCCCCAGAGGAAGGATGTTTTTGGAGCCTTTCCTATCCAGGCCACTGATGTTCTCCTCCTCCTGTGGTCTCCAGGCATGGCCAGCAGGAACTGGGGAGGAAAGCTTGGGCTCTTCCCTGGACATCCGAAAGAGGAGCAGTCACCAGATCTCCGCTTGTTTCTCCACCTCCTTCTTACTGCAGAGGCCTCATGCAGCCCTTGGCTGCATAAAAGACCTTCAGCCGGGCACTCCAGGGGTTGTTAGGTGAGGGAGAAGACTTGGGGGGGGAGGGGGGCTGCATTTGGAAAGCGCCAGGAGAGCCTCTGGTTCAAAGCAGCGGCCGAGGGATCTCAGCACACTGGGGGCCAATCCACAGACAGGCAGAACTGTAGGGTTGGGTCATCTGACCCAAACCCTTGACAAATATCCACTCAGCCTTTCTCAAACTCTCCAATAAATCCATTGTCTCCATTCGGAGATGTCATTCTGGGGGCCAAACCTCCCTCTGATGGGGATTTTTCTAAACTTAACTAAAAGGCCAGCTTGCAGTCTCGGCTGAGGGATTGAGCTCCTCCCAAGGGGATCAAAGGCCCTCATTCAAGGAGCTGGGGAGGCATCGGATTGCGGCAGGGAGGGTCTTTGCCCATCCCTTGTTTAGAACAGCCCCCCCCCTTTCTGATTTTGAACTACAGGTGTGGACACACATGTGCATCGGATTTGCAACAGGTTAAAGTGGACCAAAAAGGAAACAAAACTTCCAGAGGAAACAAGGCAAGCCCTGGAAGAATGGCTGCCCAGGTGAGCCTGTCCAAACTGGCCCTAAATCCTTCACTTCTCTCCCTTTCCCTTAGTCTCCCTGCGGGACCCCAGCTCCTGTGAATTCTGTGCAGAAGCTCCCACAATCCCCTCCCTCCTTAAGCAGATTAGATGCAGGCAAAGGTGCTTCAAAACTGGTCTCCAGTTGACCTTTCCTTCCAGTATTGCCTGTTTCAAGGCTCATCACATTTGCCTCTCTGGAACTGGGATGCACCTTGGAAAAGCTCAGGTTTCTCTGCAAAAAAGACCAAAAACAAACCCGGGGGTGGGCCTGCGAGTCAGAATCCCTGCAGTTTCCTTGCCAACATTTTCAGACGTGATTTTCCATCACCACCTTGTCCTTTATAAGGCTTTGAGTGAGGGAGTGGTCCAGGGTCACGCAACTGGCTTTGTGCTTGAGATGGGACTAGAGTTTGCGGGCTTTCAGGAGGTCTGGTGCTGTAACCCCAGCGCCAAAGCGGCCTTCGTTCCCGTTCTGTGAAATACAGGCTGGGAAACGCTTGTCTTAAGGTGTCTGCATTCCATAGGTAACTGCCGGCAGTGCTGTTCCTTCCAGTGGGACCGGCACAGCTGCTCACTTGGAAGAGGGCTGGAGACCACCTGGGCAAGACCTGTTTTTCACCTATTACTCCATCTTCCCATTTATTTCAGTGTTGCAGCAAAGAGTTGACTTCTGACCTGCAAGAGGAGGATTTGAGGATTCTCCTGTAGGAAATGTATGGCAGTTGTAGGACTTTGCCCAAGGCATCCTCTCTGCCATCACCATGGTGTGATCAGACGTCGGGGCGCCAGCCAACACCCCACTTGTTAATGAAAGCCAAACACAGACCAGCTCCAGACTCGTCTTTCTTGCCAGGCGTCCCCAAGGAATCCTCTTGGCATTCTTGGGAACTAAGCAGGGAAGGCGGCTCTGAAGTGCCTCCTCCGACCCAAAGGGACAGAGGGAAGAGGGGGCAGGGAGTGGGGCAGGGAGCAGCCTCTGTGCTTGCACTTTGATAAATGGGGTGTGGTGGCACTCTCACTTCACTTTGGTGTCCCCAGTGTCAGGCACCTTCTCGCCTCTATTGCTTGATGCTCCAGAATTGTAGTTATTTCCTGATGTTGATGTTGATGTTCCCTTGGGAATTATCTTCCTGTAGCATCTGAGGGTGGCTGCTCCAGTATCCATGCTGTGTTACTTTTTCTGTCACATTGAAATGTTTTCTTTCCTGTCCCGGCTCCACCGCCTGCAGGACTCTCTGGAGTGAGATAAACTGGCTCCTGGTTGGCTTCGGGCAGCAGATCTGCTTGCCTGTCCGTCCGCGTTGCAGCGAGTGCCTCAACAGGAACATCTGCCCGGGACGTACAAAGCGCTGAGAAACAGCCCCCCTCCCCCCCCCCGCAGGCCATTGTCTCGGGGCTTCTGTTGCTTGGGAGAAGCTGCTTTGTGCCCGGCTGAGACTTGGAGCCTGTCCCAGGAACTGCAGTGCCTCCTCGGACAAGGAGAATCTCTGGGGAATGCCGCAAGGAGCCCTCCCTGCCCTCCATCGCTGGGCACAGAAGAGCGGGGCTGGGATTTCACGCTGCCTCTCGAGTCTCCGTGAAGAGGTGGCTATCTAGGAAGGACAGACTCTGCCTAGCAAGCACTTTTAATAAATAAAGTATGTGGGAAAGAGAGTTGGGTCGGCTTCATTCAAGAGGGGTCTCTGGAAAGAGAAGGAAGGACTGCATAGATCTGGAGGGCCCTCAAGATGTTTATTTATATTATACTAAATATTCATAGCTGGTTTCCTTACTTAAGGAACAAAATCTCTCCAAATGAAATGAAAATAAACTACTCGGTGGAATGCTTGAAGCAGCAACAGTCACACGACAATACTGGAGAGGAGATTGGGGCAGCAGGGAGGGCTGGGCAGTGGGTGCCAAGCCTGGCATCCTTTCAGGGAAATTGGTGCAGCCCGGATGCTGGAGGAGCCAAAGCCAGCCCATTGCAGAACTGCAGTCCTCTAGGCTTCCAACTGCCCCTCCCCCTCCCCCTGCTGATGATTAATAGAATCAGGGACCCAAGAAGTCATCGAGACCAACTCTGCACACTGCAGTGTTGGAAGGGACATAAGAGGTCATCCTAATTGCGAGAGATGCTGGAAACTGCGAAGTCTGCATCTTGCCCCAAAAGCCAATTCAACAGGCAACAGTTTAAGGGTGTGATGGCACTTAAAAGACCAACTTAGCTTGTTTGTGGTTGCTCTGTTCTTGACCAGTTAGTAGTGATGCAGCTCTACAAACAAGGCGGCCTTGTGGTTGAACTAGGACCAGGGAGGCCTCTGTTCAAAGCCAGTGCCATGGACAATTGCTAGGTTCTTTAAGGTGTTGGAGGAAGAAGTGCCCCAATTCCTGGCGCAGAGGGGATGTAGGTCTTCATGTAGCCCAGCAGAGTCCCATTGAGAATCCTCTGCAACCTTGCCTGGGTTTTGAGCTTTTGCGTTTCTCATACCAGACCGTTGCGCCCCCCCCCCACCTCCTCCCTGCCTGGAGTCTGCCTTTCCGATGCTCCTCACTTGATGCCAGCAAAGGCCTTCTCCAACTCGATCATCTGATCCGATGTGGAGCCTCAGGAGCCCCCACCAGGGTGGCTCAGGCGTGGAAGCTGTAACGCCCGTTCTTCTGAGGAGAAGCTGCTGGGGGTTGCAGTCCGATTCTGGGCAGAAAAGGCTTGGCACAAGACCACATCTCGATGGGGGTGGGAGGCTTTGATGCATTCACACCCTACTTCACCAATAGCTGAATGGATACAATGGGATCCTAAATATGAATTGGAAGGCTACGTTTTCACGGTTTAAAACAAGCAAAAGGGTCCGTTGTTACTTCCCAACATGGAAGGGGCACATTTGGTCCTTGTGTGGCTAGGTTGGGTAAATCTAGACCCAAACTAAGTTTTGTCTGGTATCATTTACATTACTTCATCAGCAATGAAGGCAGATGCTGCTTATTTATTTAAACTAAAAAACTAAAAAAACTAAAACTTAGCAACATTAGCCTCTAGGGATGACCGCGCAGGTGTGCATGGGGGTGTGTGTGTCAAGACGCAATTAAAGGCCCACCCTCTAACTGCCGTGTGTGCAACCCAAAAGGGGCGGGGCTTCAGTCCCACAGTGGTGGCTGCTGTCTTGTCTTAGTGCTGCACAGAAGCCTGACCGACATTGGCGCTCCCTGCGATCAGGGAAAAAGGCTCAGACGAGGGAGGACATCCGTCATACTGTGAATCTTGAGAATTGTCGGAAAAAGTGTTTGGAAGACAAGTTCGGTAAGGGACAGAAATGGAAAGAAAACAGAACAGACACCAACACAACACAACCTGCTCTCCATGAGAAACCAGTTTTATTATTGACATTGTAGTATACTTTTTTTACACACAATGCAGTTAAAAGAGTTCTTTTTGTCAGTTTTTGTGTGAGAGAGAATTTCTAAAATGTGCAGAAGCCAAGTTACAGAGCTGGCAGAAAAAGAAGAAAGCCTGCGCTTTTGTCCACCAGCATCATTCCAGGAAGCAAAGGCAAATCCCTCTGGGAGCAACGCAGGCGATTGCTGGGCTCAAGGGGGGGGGCTTCCTCCCACCCACCGTACAGCAGCCTTCAGTCTTGAAAACTAACAAAGCCCCTTCTTAGGTTGACACCTGCTGGTTTGTCCTCTGGAGGAACATGGCTGCCACAGGGCTGAGGCCTGCCTTTCGCCCCCACGTCTCTAATGTGAAAACAATTCCATAAAACGAGGAAGCCAAGCTGTTCTGACGACAAACCAAAAATGGTGACTCCAAAAACACTTTCAGCCATAGGAACCACCTGAAGATTTGCCACCTTAATACCGGTCTCCCCACACATTTTATGAATGCACACCTCCCCCAGAAGATGCCTCTTCCACAGTGGCGCCCACCAGCGTCTCCAGCTCCATGTTGTGGTGGCTCCAGTTCCCCAAGGAAGAGCAGCCCTCCCCCGAAGAGATCAGCTGGACATCTCCAATTGGGCCTGGGGCTCGGAGCCCACCAACTCTCGCTGGGGGGAGCCAAGCAGAAATGGGGACGTCCAAGCAGAGGCAAAGGGGGACTCCTGCCACCATAACCTGGAAGGGGGTGGAATTTCCATTTCTGTAGCCTTACATTATGCACATCATCGTTGCACATTTTTATGCCTCCATCCTTTAATCACTTACAGCAGGACAGCTATTAAAATAATTTGGAATGTGGTGATGAAACACCGCAGAGAAAATGAAAAGTGCAGTGGCATTTTCCTCCCTGCTCATAAGTGGGTTGGGGGCACCAGCTGGGGGTCAGGAAAGAAAAAGTGAAGATGGCAAGAGGATCAGCTGTGCAATGGAAACCCTCCCTCCTCTGTACATAAGTCACCCCTGGCAAGGGCTTTGCCTGCCATCTTGACTTCTTGGAAAACACCCAGTGCGCCCTCCTGGATGGGGCGTGTTAAAGCCAAAATTCTTGTTTAATCTTTCCCACATTGGGACCTTACACAGAGAAGCAGAAATGCACTACTCATCGTTCTCAACCAATATGGCATTAAGGACCCCCAACACCTCTGGAGAGCCCCAAGGAAGACAAGCTGGAGAGATAAACTTCAAAAAGGACAACCCTTGCTTGCTGCCTGACTGACTGACAGGCACCTACCGGCCCAACAGGATGGCTAAACCTTCCTTCTCTCCACCTGGATATCACCTTTCTACAAAGCCACAAGACAAAGTTCCAGAGACCCAGGACACTCACTCACGGCTTTTACTTGTCCTTTCAAACAATAGCCTCTTCTACAATCAGATTCATTGGAAGGAAAACAAGAAAAGGGGAGGTGCGTGAATTGCAACCTACGGTCTGCACCCCCCCCCCCCACCAACAAGTTCTCACTGGAAGCTTCCTGCTTTCTTTAACAGGAGAGCCAAATCTGGGATTTGATTCTCTTGCAATACGAAACCTTTTTCTCCCAGAGATCCTATGATTGAAGCCCGACTCCTAGGGGTATAATTAGGCAGCAGAGCCTGGCAAGAGGGGTGCAAATGCATCACAAACTAATAGATCACGTATCTGAAGCCTCTCCAGAGCCTCACAGCCCTTGGTGTTGCCCCTGACCCTTAAAGGGCCTTTCGGTCAACCCAGGCAGCCCCTGAACAAAAGGGCCCTCTAAATTCTGCAATTGCTCAACCACTACCTTTTTTTCAAAGGGAGAATAGACTAAGCAAACTTCAACTCCATAATTTACAAAATATTCATAAAGCCCCAAATGTGTTCATTTATAACATGCAAAAACATCACACACACCCTTTTTCAGGAGCAGGGGGGGCAGTTTGTACACAAAAAAGGCAGGATTTGATTGCCCCATTACAGCCAGCACCTGAACTTCAGGGACCCTCCCTGTTGGACACCCCAGTAGAGCAATATTTAGTCTTTGCCATCATTAAAAGGCAATTCCTTGTTTATACGCCCTCTGTTTTTTTTAAAAAAGAAAAGAAGGAAAGAAAAGCTGCATCCCATTCAGCTAGCTTCTTAAAACTTTTTTTTTTTTAAAGAAAAATAAGTTGTTCCTTTTCCTGGGGAAGGCATGGAGACCCATCCCTGCCCTTTTCCTTCCTTCATTAAGAAAGTGACAAGGCCCTTCCCTTCCTGCTGGGGGAACTAGTGGTGGGCATTTTCTTCCACGCCAAAGACCACCCTCAGCCTTTATGAGGCTGCCCCCCAAAATGAAGGAGTGTAGGGTTCATTAATTAACTCAATTGGGTTTATATTTAGGTTTATACGCTTAAGATTATTTCTGACTTGCCACATTCATAATTCCAATTTGGTAGCTCATCTGAAGGTGTCTGGGACATTGCCAAAATGTTGGGAGCTGTACTTCTGTCCAGAGTTACCTCCACTTTGTGTCCAGAACTTTTAGTGGCATTTTTATGGGCAAGAGAGTTCTGCAGAAATTACTTGGAAATATTTGTCTTGATTTTATGCTGTTCAGTAACACTAGAAACCACATTCCCACCAAAAGAGAATCGGTTTGATGGAAAATTCAAAATTTGCCTGCTTTGTCCTGGCCTGGGTCCAAGGCACATTGGCATATGCACAGAGGTGAAATTCAACCAGTTCTAGCCTATTTGCTAGAACCGGAAGAAAATTTCTAAGCAGTTTAGAGAACTAGTTGTTAGAAATCTCCCTTTTTTTCCACTTTACAAAGGTCAATCCACCTAGCACACCCACCAAGCCACACCCACAGAACCAATAGTAAAAAAATTTGAATTCCACCACTACATATGCAGTAGAAATTTCCTATGACACGCATCCCACCAGGAATAAAGGAGTAAAACTACTCCTTGCCTAAAGGGCTTATTATATGAGTTTCCCTGAGGGTTCCATTCCCTGGCACCCTCAGAATGGTCACTGGCCAAGGATGACCACCAGATTTAGTCACCCAGAGTTGCAGAAAGCCCTCCTTGCCCACTGTCTCTGGATGTTGACCCTTCACTCAGTTAGGCACAAACGGGCAGCTCTGGAGCAGATGTGCCAAGATGTTCTCAGACCCACTGGCATCTAGCATTCACACTTTCCCCAAGCGCAACTATGTAAGAGCTAGAGAGATCACACCACACTCACAATCCTATTTGCCACCTGTGAAAGATTAGTCCCAACTGAGACCAAACCCTGTCAACATCAGAAAAAGAATTCTACTATAGGTTGTAAGCTGAAGGGAAGGCTGACTGCCTCACAGCTCCTAAAAGATCAACAAAATCAAAGCATTGGAAGTTTTTTTAATGCCCTAAAAATAATAGAGATGAAATTCACCTTGAGATGTTTCTTGCTTACCAGCAAGAACTTCATTCTTGAAGGAACATTTTTCTCACACGGCTCTCAAGCCTCACTAAAAAGTGTATTCTATTTCTTTACTTATTAAATTTATAGGGCACCCATCTCATTATCCAGTGACTCTTATAAAAAATGAATTCAGATTACAATCCTTTAATAAATGACAGGTTTCACACAGGGGTCCTTAAGAGGCTGGCTTGACTGCTTTTGATCTCTGCCCTTGTAACATACAAACCTTGAACTTGCTAAGTTATGACCCTGGAAAAGGCCTGGAAAGAAAAGGATCTGCTATGCTAAAAACAAGGGAATTTCAAATGCTAACTGAATAAAGTACTGAAAAAAATAAAATACTGAAGATAAAGTATGGAAAAGATAAACTCCCAACTTAGAACAGAAAGAGTCACAATCAAGGAATAGTTGGCTAGTCCATTTCTGAAGTCGTTAACACTGCAGTCCATAGTAGTAGAAACTCTAGCTTTCAGCTAAATGGGAAGGAAAAGTGCTGATTTGGAATGTAAAAATATTTTAAAGTATCTAAACACAAATGGGGAAGAAAAGCAACTCAAACAATACCTTATATAAAAATGGTCCTATAAATAATATATTCTAATATTGCCAGTTAAATGATCCATAATTAATACAAATTGCAAGAGGTTTCCCTCTCCCTCCCACCTTCTTCGCCTTCCCTTTCCCTCTGAGTTGCTCTCAGACCTCTCGCCACCATCAGAGAGAATCCGCTTTGCCTGTGGAGAAATGTGGCGCATGGAGTGCGTTGGGCCCCTATCCATCTGGGTGGGACACAACTTGTGCACCTTGCAAATGTCTCCATGCAGGAGGAGCCGGAAGGGGCACGGGGGCCCTCCATGGGTTCAGAAGTTGCTGAAAATCTCCCGCTTCTTGTTCCAGTCCATCTGAGGCGCCCTTTTGTTCACCCGCTTGGCACGCACTCTCTCTTTGGCTTCCGCTGCGGTGGGACTCAGGTTCAACCCGCTTTCTTCAAAGGGGTCTTTCTTTTTCGCCTCTCTCACCTAGGAGGAAACCAAGGAGCTTCAACGGGAGAGTTCTTTGGCTAAACTGCTTCAAACTATTTTGACAGGTTCTGAAATCCCAGCACAAATTCTGTGTGACTTACAAGACCAAGAGAAGGCTGCAAAAATAAGTGGGGGTGGAAATTAGTTGCCCGATGCAGTTTCTAGTCTCAGAAGAAGAAAAAAATAAGGAGTTCAGGTTTCCTCGGGCTACGTCAGTCATTCAATGACCATTCCAACAATGCTGAAGGACGACCTAGCGCTCTGCGTTTGGGCCATTGCAGGGTCCCTACAGTCGCAGGGTTACAATTTCCGAGGTTCCTTGCCAGCTTCCCAAAAGCAAAGTCAATGGGGAAGCCAGCAGGAAGTCAGAAGTTGCAGGCCCTCATTTTATGGCAACAGCCAGACTTGCCCTGGCTAAGTGGCTTGGTCATGTTATGGCCTTGGAAAGTCTCAATAAACCCTTGAAATTGAATTCTCTGTGGTGTATGTGCGTGTGAGTGGGAATAAGACAGTTAAGAAAGCAAGGATCTCAAGGACTGATTTTAATAAGCAGCCAAGAAACCAACATCAAAGGTTCTAAAAGCCAATTTTGGTTGCTTCCTGTAACCAATGACCTAACTGCAGCAATACAAATGTTTCTGTAATGTTCCCCCAACTCGTTAAAAAAACCGCTGGAAGAGTTTCGAAGTTTCTCAATGTTTTTCAAGGAGGCAACCTCATGTAGAGCACATTGCAACTAAGGCCTGAGTAATTACGTCAGTCTAGAAAATAATGCCACTGGCACACAACACAAAGTCCTGGCCACATTTTCACTGAACAGGAGCTACAAGCCCAGAAGGACCCTCAGGTTGTACACTGGTTCTATTTTATGGCAGTGCAACAAGAGACAGCAAATTCTTGGATCCAGAGGTCCTAAAGCCCAACCACTTCGTCTTGCTAGGGATAAACTGAAGCCTGTTCTTCCTCCTGCAACCGCCAACATCCTCCAAGGCCATCCACTGAAATACTTGTTGGCCGGGAGCAGAAATGTAAGGCTGCGTGTCATCAGCATATCACTGATGGTTTCTCCCAGAACCTCCATGTAGATGCTGGGTAGGCAGAGTGTTCAGCCGTGAGGCATCCCACAGTGCCAGAGCTGTGGGCTCCATCTCTCCCCTGCATCACCACCAACTGGAATCGCTCCAGGGGAAGGAGGAGAGCCAGGGTAATACCATGCCTCCCTCTCCCAACTCTCAGAGATGGTCCAGAAGATGCCATGGTACTGAGAAGCAAGGCTGTTTAATGATATCAGGAGCATTATGGTGGTGCAGTGGTTAGAGTGCAGTACTGCAGGCTACTTGTGCTGCCTGCCGGCTGCCTGCAAAGCTCAAGGTTGACTCAGCCTTCTCTTCTTCTGAGGTCGGTAAAATGAGGACCCAAATTGTTGAGGGCAAGAGGCTGACTCTGTAAACTGCTTAGAAAGGGCTGTAAAGCATTGTGAAGCGGTATACAAGTCTTCTGCAGCACCTTCTTGGTGGGCTTAGCCCCCACCTCCCATCCTGCTTCATACAGTAGTGAGGAACTGTAATAGTCTTCCCTGAGATATTATTGGATGGGACAATTCTGAGCAAAGGAGATGATCTTGAAAATACTTTAGCAAAAAGACGGCTGGGCTTTTTAAGTGTAGATCAGTAAAAGTGCCCCATGATCCTATTGGTAGCATTTGAGGGGTGACGATGGGCACATGGCCTCTAGTGGCATGTGGATCAGAGCTCGTCCAGCAGCCACACCCTCCTCCTCCTCCCCACCTCCTGCAACTCCCTCCAGAACCAACATCTTAGAGCATTCTGGGGAGAGGAAGGCGCCCAAGTCTCTGCACCCTGGGGGGCTGTGAAGGGGTGGGGGGCTGCCTCTTATCTCACTGCCTTGCCCCTGCTAAGCTTCCATGTCAAACTATGTGAAGAAGTGCATCATAGACAGCGATGAGCCTGAAGGCGGCACACAGGAGCAAGTAAGGCCACCAGAGTCCTAGCCAAGGGGAAGGAGTGAGAAACAGTCCTTCTTGCGCAGGTTAGACGTAATAAAGAAATTAGAGGATTAAAAATTAAAAAGGAAGAATATAAAGGCCAAGCCTTCGCAGATGACTTGTTTTTCTTTTTAGAGGAACCCAAAGAAACAGGTAAAATTTTAATTGCGGAATTAGAAAAATATGGCAAGGTGGCAGGATTAAAAATTAATAAAGAGAAGACTAAAATGCTTGTGAAGAA